>WNWK01004317.1:22500-143159 GCA_009830355.1 Cherax destructor | reverse complement strand
ACATGCCATCATAATGACAGTATAGTATGACACTCATCCTGGGAAGTGAAATGCCATCATAATGACAGTATAGTGACACTCACCCGGGGAAGTAAACATGCCATCATAATGACAGTATAGCAGTGACACTCATCCTGGGAGGAACATGCCATCAAATGACAGTATAGTAGTGACACTCATCCTGGGAAGTGAACATGCCATCATAATGACAGTATAGTAGTGACACTCATCCTGGGAGTGAACATGCCATCATAATGACAGAATAGTAGTGACACTCATCCTGGGAAGTGAACATGCCATCATAATGACAGATAGTAGTGACACTCATCCTGGGAAGTGAACATCCATCATAATGACAGTATAGTAGTGACACTCATCCTGGGAAGTGAACATGCCATCATAATGACAGTATAGTAGTGACACTCATCCTGGGAAGTGACATGTCATCATAATGACAGTATAGTAGTGACACTCATCCTGGGAGTGAACATCCATCATAATGACAGTATAGTAGTGACACTCATCCTGGGAAGTGAACATCCATCATAAACAGTATAGTAGTGACACTCATCCGGGGAAAGTGAACATGCCATCATAATGACAGTATAGTGTGACACTCATCCTGGGGTGAACATCCATCATAATGACAGAAAGTAGTCCCTCATCCTGGAAGTGAACATGCCATCATAATGACAGTATAGTAGTGACTCATCCTGGGAAAGTGAACATGCCATCATAATGACAGTATAGTAGTGACACTCATCCTGGGAGTGAACATGATCATAATGACAGTATAGTAGTGACACTCATCCTGGGAGTGAACATGCCATCATAATGACAGTATAGTAGTGACACTCATCCGGGGAAAGTGAACATGCCATCATAATGACAGTACAGTAGTGACACTCATCCTGGGAGTGAACATGCCACATAATGACAGTATAGTAGTGACACTCATCCTGGGAGTGAACATGTCATCATAATGACAGTATAGTAGTGACACTCATCCTGGGAGTGAACATGCCATCATAATGACAGTATAGTAGTGACACTCATCCTGGGAGTGAACATGCCATCATAATGACAGTATAGTAGTGACACTCATCCTGGGAGTGAACATGCCATCATAATGACAGTATAGTAGTGACACTCATCCTGGGAAGTGAACATGCCATCATAATGACAGTATAGTAGTGACACTCATCCTGGGAGTGAATATGCCATCATAATGACAGTATAGTAGTGACACTCATCCTGGGAGTGAACATGCCATCATAATGACAGTATAGTAGTGACACTCATCCTGGGAAGTGAACATGCCATCATAATGACAGTATAGTAGTGACACTCATCCTGGGAAGTGAACATGCCATCATAATGACAGTATAGTAGTGACACTCATCCTGGGAGTGAACATGCCATCATAATGACAGTATAGTAGTGACACTCATCCTGGGAGTGAACATGCCATCATAATGACAGTATAGTAGTGACACTCATCCTGGGAGTGAACTTACTCGGTAATATCAGTTGCCATACGAGGCCAAAAGTACTTCAATCTTGCTTGTTTAATCGAACGGTCCATACCAGGGTGTGCAACACCTGGTGCATCGTGAATTAGCTGTAAAGCTACTTTTACTAGTGACTGAGGAATTACTAACTGGTATGCCCGTCTACTAGGCGTTCCCAGCTCGGTTACGCGATACAGTAATTCTTGGTTCATAAAGTCACTGATAGGTGCTGGTGGCTTCACAGTAAGAATAAGGTCTTCCTGTAGCAGGAATCGAGTCACACCAGACCACAAGGGATCTGTTCTTTGGGCATTCTTTACATCCTCAGCACTAAACGGAGGATCAGCAGTTACTACGCTAACATGACGCGATAAAGCATCTGCAACTACATTTGACTTGCCAGGTAAATGTTCAAAGGTAGGGTTGAACTCTTGGATAGTTAAGGACCATCTAGCTAGTCTTCCAGTAGGTTGTTTATTCTGGAACAATGGTATTAGAGGTGCATGATCTGTCAAGACATGGACAGGGTACTGATAAATTATTTCTCGGAAGTGTTTTAAAGACCACACTATTGCTAAGGCTTCTTGCTCAGTTACTGTATAATTCCTTTCAGCCTTTGTAAGGACTCGACTAGCAAATGCAACTGCGTTGTATTTACTATCAATCTTCTGTGCAAGAACTGCACCAATGCCTATAGAACTGGCATCAGTGGTTAAATAGAAAGGCTTTGTAAAATCTGGGAATTTTAAGATTGGAGCAGAAGTTAATCTTTCTTTCAAGGTTTGAAATGCTTTTTCCTGACTGAAGGTCCAAACAAATGGAGTATCTTTCTTTAGCAACTCAGTTAGAGGAGCTGCTATTGAGGAAAAATTGGCAATATATGATCTATAAAAACCTGCTAAGCCCACAAAGGATCTTACGGCATCAGCAGTTTTGGGAGTTGGAAAATTCAATACTGCATCTACTTTACTTCGGTCAGTCATAACCCCTCTAGGAGTGACTACGTGACCCAGAAACTTAATTTCTGATCTGAAAAATTGACATTTAGACAGTTTGATCTTTAGATTGGCTTCTTCAAGCTTACTCAGTACCTTCTCTAGTCTTTCTAAATGCTTATTTACATCCTCGGACATAACAATTACGTCATCTAAATATACCATTAGATCTTTTCCTATAAGGCCTCTAAAGATATTGGTCATGAGCCTCGAGAATGTGATAGGTGAGGATCTTAATCCGAAAGCCATACGACAGAATTCGAAATGACCTGTTGGAGTAGAGAATGCGGTGAGCTCTTGGCTGTCCTCATGAAGAGGAACTTGCCAAAACCCTTGTAACAAATCGAGGGTTGAGAAGACCTTATTATCTCCTATATTGCGTAACAGGTCACCAAGTACAGGAAGTGGGAAACGGTCTGGAATTGTTTTCGCATTTAAGTTCCTAAAATCAATCACTGGGCGCCAAGTACCGTCCTTCTTAGGTACTAGGATTAAGGGCGCATTCCAGGGTGAGTTACTAGGTACGATCACACCATCGTCAAGCATCTTATTTATTAATTCTTCTGCGACAGCGACTTGTGAATGCGGCATCCTGTACGCAGGTACATAAATTGGTCTGGTACCAGGTTCAAGTGGGATACGATGGGACAATAGGTTCGTTAAACCCATCTTCTCACCTGGTAAGGCAATTGCTCTACGGTGTTTATTCAACAGTTTCAACAACCGTCCGACTTCGTCTGGAAAGTCAGTAGAAGCTAAGTCTTTCTCTTCTACTGGTGGAATAGACTGGTCGGTGGAGTGGATGGATCCTCCCGGTTGAAATAGCACCGACCCACTGGTCAGGTGGCAACTCATCCTCAACCCGAATAGGGTAAGGGTAGTGGACAAGATCAACAATGATGGTATTGGCTCTGAGTCGAACACTGTGACCCAAGGTATTAGCGACAACTAGGAATATCTTACTGTCTTGGACAGTATGTAAAGATGGCTCAACAAATAAACCCTTCACTCTGCAGGAATTACTGTCAACTAGAACATTGTCACCATCTGGAACATGGGGGACAACAACAGACACTCTAGTGAGGGCACTAGCTGCTACAGAGGTATCTTTCTGCAGACGGCACGTGACGTCGACAAGAGATGGCATTACTAATTTCAAATAGGTGTTTTCCGACAAGGCGTCCCCTGTGGAGAAACTACTACTTGAATTAGTCGGCATTGCCGAGATAGACTCAGTACTCAAGGCGGTCCGGGATACCTCCGGTACCTGAGTAGGCTGGGCACTATCTTGCATGTCTAAATTTGTTGAGGGTGGAACACAGACTTGAGTGACAGAATTTCCAGTGCCTGGCCGCTTGGCAACGCTACTAGGTAACATATCGGCTTGCAATTACTTAATCCGGTCTGTAAACTCTGCAGCTGTATGGCAGACCTCGGATCCCAGTTGATAACCCCAAAATGGTACAACTAGGTCATCGATTTCTGCCTGCCATCGGTAAGGATCAAGCACAATTCGGAAATCTCTCATGGCAGCAAATCCGATTAAAAGGTCACCAGGGAAACTAATCTTATCAACGACAAGGAAAGAAGTGGTTAATTCTCTACCTTGGATAAAGAAGGTAAGAGTAGTCCGACCTCTGACAAGTGAACATGCCATCATAATGACAGTATAGTAGTGACACTCATCCTGGGAGTGAACATGCCATCATAATGACAGTATAGTAGTGACACTCATCCTGGGAGTGAACATGCCATCATAATGACAGTATAGTAGTGACACTCATCCTGGGAGTGAACATGCCATCATAATGACAGTATAGTAGTGACACTCATCCTGAGAGTGAACATGCCATCATAATGACAGTATAGTAGTGACACTCATCCTGGGAGTGAACATGCCATCATAATGACAGTATAGTAGTGACACTCATCCTGGGAGTGAACATGCCATCATAATGACAGTATAGTAGTGACACTCATCCTGGGAGTGAACTTGCCATCATAATGACAGTATAGTAGTGACACTCATCCTGGGAGTGAACATGCCATCATAATGACAGTATAGTAGTGACACTCATCCTGGGAGTGAACATGCCATCATAATGACAGTATAGTAGTGACACTCATCCTGGGAGTGAACATGCCATCATAATGACAGTATAGTAGTGACACTCATCCTGGGAGTGAACATGCCATCATAATGACAGTATAGTAGTGACACTCATCCTGGGAGTGAACATGCCATCATAATGACAGTATAGTAGTGACACTCATCCTGGGAGTGAACATGCCATCATAATGACAGTATAGTAGTGACACTCATCCTGAGAGTGAACATGCCATCATAATGACAGTATAGTAGTGACACTCATCCTGGGAGTGAACATGCCATCATAATGACAGTATAGTAGTGACACTCATCGGGAGTGAACATGCCATCATAATGACAGATAGTAGTGTTACACTCATCCTGGGAGTAACATGCCATCATAATGACAGTATAGTAGTGACACTCATCCTGGGAGTGAACATGCCATCATAATGACAGTATAGTAGTGACACTCATCCTGGGAGTGAACATGCCATCATAATGACAGTATAGTAGTGACACTCATCCTGGGAGTGAACATGCCATCATAATGACAGTATAGTAGTGACACTCATCCTGGAGTGAACATGCCATCATAATGACAGTATAGTAGTGACACTCATCCTGGGAGTGAACATGCCATCATAATGACAGTATAGTAGTGACACTCATCCTGGGAGTGAACATGCCATCATAATGACAGTATAGTAGTGACACTCATCCTGGGAGTGAACATGCCATCATAATGACAGTATAGTAGTGACACTCATCCTGGGAGTGAACATGCCATCATAATGACAGTATAGTAGTGACACTCATCCTGGGAGTGAACATGCCATCATAATGACAGAATAGTAGTGACACTCATCCTGGGAGTGAACATGCCATCATAATGACAGTATAGTAGTGACACTCATCCTGGGAGTGAACATGCCATCATAATGACAGTATAGTAGTGACACTCATCCTGGGAGTGAACATGCCATCATAATGACAGTATAGTAGTGACACTCATCCTGGAGTGAACATGCCATCATAATGACAGTATAGTAGTGACACTCATCCTGGGAGTGAACATGCCATCATAATGACAGTATAGTAGTGACACTCATCCTGGGAGTGAACATGCCATCATAATGACAGTATAGTAGTGACACTCATCCTGAGAGTGAACATGCCATCATAATGACAGTATAGTAGTGACATCATCCTGGAGTGAACATGCCATCATAATGACAGTATAGTAGTGACACTCATCCTGGGAGTGAACATGCCATCATAATGACAGTATAGTAGTGACACTCATCCTGGGAGTGAACATGCCATCATAATGACAGTATAGTAGTGACACTCATCCTGGGAGTGAACATGCCATCATAATGACAGTATAGTAGTGACACTCATCCTGGGAGTGAACATGCCATCATAATGACAGTATAGTAGTGACACTCATCCTGGGAGTGAACATGCCATCATAATGACAGTATAGTAGTACACTCATCCTGAGAGTGAACATGCCATCATAATGACAGTATAGTAGTGACACTCATCCTGGGAGTGAACATGCCATCATAATGACAGTATAGTAGTGACACTCATCCTGGGAAGTGAACATGCCATCATAATGACAGTATAGTAGTACACTCATCCTGGGAGTGAACATGCCATCATAATGACAGTATAGTAGTGACACTCATCCTGGGAGTGAACATGCCATCATAATGACAGTATAGTAGTGACACTCATCCTGGGAGTGAACATGCCATCATAATGACAGTATAGTAGTGACACTCATCCTGGGAGTGAACATGCCATCATAATGACAGTATAGTAGTGACACTCATCCTGGGAGTGAACATGCCATCATAATGACAGTATAGTAGTGACACTCATCCTGAGAGTGAACATGCCATCATAATGACAGTATAGTAGTGACACTCATCCTGGGAGTGAACATGCCATCATAATGACAGATAGTAGTGACACTCATCCTGGGAGTGAACATGCCATCATAATGACAGTATAGTAGTGACACTCATCCTGGGAGTGAACATGCCATCATAATGACAGTATAGTAGTGACACTCATCCTGAGAGTGAACATGCCATCATAATGACAGTAGTGTTAATCATCCTGAGAGTGAACATGCCATCATAATGACAGTATAGTAGTGACACTCATCCTGGGAGTGAACATGCCATCATAATGACAGTATAGTAGTGACACTCATCCTGGGAGTGAACATGCCATCATAATGACAGTATAGTAGTGACACTCATCCTGGAGTGAACATGCCATCATAATGACAGTATGTAGTCATCCCTGGAGTGAACATGCCATCATAATGACAGTATAGTAGTGACACTCATCCTGGGAGTGAACATGCCATCATAATGACAGTATAGTAGTGACACTCATCCTGGGAGTGAACATGCCATCATAATGACAGTATAGTAGTGACACTCATCCTGGGAGTGAACATGTCATCATAATGACAGTATAGTAGTGACACTCATCCTGGGAGTGAACATGCCATCATAATGACAGTATGTAGTGACACTCATCCTGGAGTGAACATGCCATCATAATGACAGTATAGTAGTGACACTCATCCTGGGAGTGAACATGCCATCATAATGACAGTATAGTAGTGACACTCATCCTGGGAGTGAACATGCATCATAATGACAGTATAGTAGTGACACTCATCCTGGGAGTGAACATGCCATCATAATGACAGTATAGTAGTGACACTCATCCTGAGAGTGAACATGCCATCATAATGACAGTAGTGTTAATCATCCTGAGAGTGAACATGCCATCATAATGACAGTATAGTAGTGACACTCATCCTGGGAGTGAACATACCACCATGACAACAGTACAACTCAACCCAAATGAAGGTAGAAGGTGGAGTGATACCGACATCTTTATGGAATACGTTTCCACCCTGGCACTGCCTTCCATTCACATCGACAAAAGTAGATGATACACAACTGACAATATCCACCACATCCTGGAATATTTTAGTATACAGGTATCACTACCTTCGCAATTATCCTTCCATAACTGCAACAACTTCATGAAACCTTTTGTAAAGTGTTATGAAGTTTAGTAACAACAGGCTTATATTGTTTATAACTGTTAGTGGTATTAATGATGTATTCTTGTTTTTAACTGTTAGTAGTATTAATGATGTATTCCAGAACTCTGTTGCTTTATAAAATATAGTATAAAATATGGTGCGGTAGTGTGTTTATCCTCCTCTCTACACACTTCACACAGTAGACGAACACACTTGTGCAACATTTGGGTATCTTAATCGTGGAAAAGTTTCGCCAACCAAGTGTTGCGCAAGTGTTACATTCGTCTTGTCCACTTTCTAAATCATTTAAGAAATAATACTTCACAGTGTCCTCTCTTGAAGTTGCTACATCAAGCTGATACATACCGTATAAGGGTAACCTGTGATTTACCTACGAATCCTGGCCACCACTGCCTCCACTCTTCTATTGCCACCTTTCTTGAAAACCTTACACACACACACACACACACACACACGTTTCAGTTAATACATTTCTATCGTAATGCTGTATAGAATGAATACTACGTGATGCGTCTCCAGAATGAATTCGCCCTGAAGATTTTCAATTTGCAAATTCCTTGTAATCTGCTGCAGTGTTTCTCTAAACCTGTAGTGCGTATTCACGTGTTGTTCCTGCCAGTTCACGAGCCCTCCTTCCCTGCCATGTTAACATCAGATGGTGGCCAAACAAACTTTACTGATGTTTTGTAACTTTCTGAAGTCTTTGCGAGTTCTACTGAATAAAACTGACACTGAGTCCAAGAATGAAACTGAGCCTTATTTTCTTCAAAAACATCAGTGGCAACTAATTCAGTTTGGGTTGATAACCAATACTGAACTAATAAAAGACTTTTGTTTGATAGAGTAATGGCTGATACAAGCACCAACTTTCAGAATCTAGTGATCCATTTGTGGAAAACTCCTCGAGACCTCCACCAGATACCTGGTCGAGACCTCCACCAGATACCTGGTCGAGACCTCCACCAGATACCTGGTCGAGACCTCCACCAGATACCTGGTCGAGACCTCCACCAGATACCTGGTCGAGACCTCCACCAGATACCTGGTCGAGACCTCCACCAGATACCTGGTCGAGACCTCCACCAGATACCTGGTCGAGACCTCCACCAGATACCTGGTCGAGACCTCCATCAGATACCTGGTCGAGACCTCCATCAAATACCTGGTCGAGACCTCCATCAGACACCTGGTCCAGACCTCCATCAGACACCTGGTCCAGACCTCCATCCCATTTAATAATGGTAACACCTAAGTATTCCCTCTTCCTATTATATCATTCGTAGGGTAAGCGCTAAACCAGTAGAGATCATAAAGCGCCTGGGGAATGGAAGGTAATCAAGGTTCCATCCAAAGAAAGTCAGGTCAGGTTCATCAATATCCTCCTTACCGACATTAAAGACCCTCCCCCTTGAGGTTCATCACAACTGGAGATTATATCTGCAGTTCTCATATTAGGTTCAAACACCATGAGCGCACTCTCCTCACGGAGTCCACACCTCCTATCATGACACTCAGTTATTCACTTAGTAATAGCAAAAGTTTTTAATGGTTCTGTTTGTCTAAGCTTTTCACAGATACTACTATTTTCCAAGTGCGGTTTTAATGGCCCCATTAGCAACAATGTATGTCTTGTTCCTCATCAGTCTGGTAATGTCGACCAAACAACAGTACGACCTCATTGGAGGACGACCAAAACGCAGATGTGATTTACACAGATTTTGCAAAGGCGTTTGACAAATGCGATCATGGAGTGATAGCGCACAAAATGAGGGCCATAGGCATTACGGGGAAGGTAGGCAGATGGATTTTTGAGTTCCTAACACAAAGAACACAAAAAGTAGTAGTGAACAGGGCAAGATCCAGCATCAGCGAGGTCAAAAGCTCAGTGCCCCAAGGCACTGTCCTGGCACCTCTGCTGTTTCTAATCCTCATAGCAGACATAGATAAAAACACCCAGCACACTTTTGTATCATCATTTGCAGATGACACTAAAATAAGCATGAAAGTCACTACGGTAGAGGACACTGAAAAATTACAGGAGGACATAAGCAGGGTCTTCCAATGGGCAGTGGAGAACAACATGACGTTCAATGGTGATAAGTTTCAGCTGCTTAGGTATGGAAAAAATGAAGAACTCAAAAGGAACACTATATACAAAACGCAAGAGGGTCACCACATAGAACGAAAGGAACACGTAAAGGACTTGGGAATAATTATGTCTGCTGATCTGTCGTTTAAAGACCATAACAAGTACTTGAGGGCCTGGTCCCAAATCTGCACACTGCCATAACAACATACTGGAGTGAGAGATATGGGAGAAAGTGTAAAATAAACCCAGTGAGGAGCAGGGGTGCGGTGGGGACAATACAGGAGCACTGTATTAACATCCGGGGTCCCAGACTATTCAACATCTTACCAGAAGATATCCGAAACACGGCTGGAACCAGTGTAGAAGCCTTCAAGAGGAAACTGGACAAATATCTTCACCAGGTGCCAGATCAACCAGGCTGTGATGGATATGTGGGGCAGCGGGCCTCCAGCAGCAACAGCCTGGTTGACCAGGCAAGCACCAGACGAGCCTGGCCCATGGCCGGGCTCAGAGAGTAGATACTCTCGAAACTCTTCAAAGGTATATCAAAGGTTGGTACCGTAACTTTTTAAGAACCCTTTCAGGTCTTAAGAATGAAGAACGTCGTACTACCTGTTTCAAAAACACCTGAAGAAGTTATTGTGTGTGAGGCAAGACCGACCCTCAGCAAAACTATATTAACTTTAATTTATAAATTAGATTTATAAATAACTTTCAACCGTACGCAATATTATCGACTGCAATATTTTTTACCTCTTATCAGTCATTTGGTGTCTACCACATCACCAGCAAGACTTTACTTGACCAGTTATCATGCTTATCTTTGTACTATAAGCCCTTGAAAACAGTTTGTCAGGGCCTGGGGACTTAGGTAACTTAATTCCAACAATATTTGCTAGTAGAAGGTCAACAAGTTTGTACCTCCGACTCTTGACACTTATTCAAGGTTATGACAACACACACTGCGGAGTATATATAATCTCAGCACATATCATACAAAATATATAATTAGCCAGCGGTCCCGCTGGCAAGACATCACATACGGCAGGAGTATGTCTATGAGTGGGTGAGTCATGCTCAGCGTTCAAAAATCAATGCTCCTGCTGCTGCCACCTGAGCTGAGCCTGGCACCACCTTCAGTCATACTGTCTCCTGCTGAACCTTAAATACTATGGATGAATAAGACTATTTCACAATGCACGTTGGTGAATACTTGTGTATAATTCAGGTGAGAATCCCTGAACACTGGAACATAATTCAGGTGAGGAACCTTGAACACCTGTACATAATTCAAGTGAGGAACCTTGAACACCTCTACATAATTCAGGTGAGGAACCTCGAACACTTGTACATAATTCAGGTGAGGAACCCCGAACATTGGAACATAATTCAGGTGAGGAACCCCGAACATTGGAACATAATTCAGGTGAGGAACCCTGAACATTGTAACATAATTCAGGTGAGGAACCTTGAATACTTGTACATAATTCAGGTGAGGAACCTTGAACACTTGTACATAATTCAGGTGAGGAACCTTGAACACTTGTACATAATTCAGGTGAGGAGAACTTCAGGTTCTTTCAGCGCATTAATATATAAAATATTAATTTACGAACCAAACAATAAATGTAAAAATCATTGTAAATATTTTAACTATGATTTACCTGTGACCTGTTTCGAGTGTGTTCTTACTCTGGTGGCCAGGCCTCTCTTAAGCCTGATCTATCAGGTTGTTGTTAATGTTAGCGGCAATATTTCTGATATCCGCTGGAACTCGAATAGCTGCCACCTCAACGTGGAGAGTTCTGGGTATTTTACGTAACTGAACCTTTACCTTTGATAGTTTTCGAGAGTTTTCTCACTCTCGCAGCCAGGCTTGTCATGCAAGATAGCCGAGAGTTGCTCACAGTGTATGTATTGTCTATGGACTAATATATATCTACACTTCCTATAGGATCACATGTGATTGAATCCTATTCCACAGGAGCGGTGTGATTCCTAGCTTAGTGCTTAGCAGTGAATGTAATAACAACAACAATAATCTTATATCCGCTGGCAGCAAGTTGAGCAGTCGAGGTCCACGAAGGTTGCAATTCAGTACGTATGAATAATGTGGTAAAAAATTATTATTTAATGTGAGATCGGGCCGCAGGGGCGATGATCACCGAAACCATCAACAAATATTTTAGTTAGATACACTCGCAGTGTGCAGTTATCCTGCTCTACGTGAGAGATCGACAGTGGCAACAAAGGCTATGTTTCTAAGTCATATTCAATCAAGATTATGCAGCTGAACACTTTTCCAGGCTGAGGGACTGACTACCTCAAAACTACTGCTTCAAGGCTGATGGACTGATCAAATCACCTTTACCTCTACACTCCTGCTGTCTCCGTATTTAGTCACCTCTGCAATTCGATTAATGAAGCCCAATGTATAGGCGAAAAGGTTTCGGAAAAAAAGAAAACCTAAGTGTTGCACATGTTTCTTACTCGTCTACTTGTAGGTATTGTGTTGCATTATAGTGACACAGGATGAGTTGCACACAACAAGTAATGAAATGTGTCAGCCTGAGTTGGTAGAGTTGAGTAGGTAGGGCAGCTTTAAAGGTCCGGTTCCAGCAAGACTACAGTTATTACTTGAGAATAATCATATATGACGATGACACCTCCCACACACACACACAAATGTAATTTATGAGGATATTATCACCACAGCAATTTTAGTTCAGCAAGTTAATATACACCTACTGAAGTGTTGTTGTACTCGCTGAGCTGTGCTTGGAGGTTCCAGACTCAGCTCATGGCCCCGCGTCCTAGATTACTTAGGCCAGATCGTCCAAGCCTTGATGGGCCAGCGGGCCATCAACACCAACAGCCTAGCTGATCAAGCAAGCCTGGCCGGACTACATGTGTAGGAACACTCTTGAAAACTCTGACCTCTTGGGCAAAATGTAATCTTGTATTGAATTTGGCTCCATATGAAAGCAAGAGACTTGGCACATGAAGCAAGAATACCTCCAATAAAAAGCAAGGACACGATGAACACACTAGAGAGAACTCGACAGCCTGAGAGGACCTTGGCTCTTCAACGACCTAACATCATACATAAGGGAACTTACCAACAGACCCCTGGCTGTCTTCAAGAGGGAACTTGTTAAGTTCCTCAAATCAGCTCCTGACCAATTGAGTGCAGCCAACTGTAACAGCCTGGTTGATCAGGCCAGCAACCAAGAGGCCTGGTTTGGGGGTCACTGTCTCCAGAATGGATGTAAAGTAGGCCAGCGTAAATCACTGCCTCGTCCAAGTCATTCCAATTTCTTACATTCCTGCGGTTTTATTCCATTTCAAATTATTTGAATTTGTGGGTTTTAAGTCTAATTTGAAACTGGATTGGCACGTACTGTCCAAATTCAATAATAATAATAAAAAAAGAAATACTCCTGTGTCTTCAGCTTTAGCATCTGTTCCCTTACCTGTGATGAGTTTCGCGAATTCTTCTCTTCCCGAAGCCCGGCCCTAGGCCACGCTTGTCTTGTGCTTCCCTGGTCAACCAGGCTGTTGCTGCTGGCGGCCTGTCCTATGAATTCACTTAAATATTTTCTACGTCGTAATCATGTTCTGAATGTTTACCTGTTATTCTTTTCGACAAGATCGTCAGGTTCAGATCCTTAACCTGTCTCCGTAGTGCATTCTCAATGTTCTGGTACTAGTCTGGTTGCAAACTTTTGGACCTTCTGGCGCTTCTTTCCGTGCTTGACCAGGTGTGGGTTCCATGCTGGGGCAGCGTGCTCAGTGACTCACCTAACATGTGTCTTATACAAGATTCTCAAGGATTCTTTATTAAGGTTCCTGAATGATATTCTGACATTTGCTAATTTTACATATGCCACTCACGTTATACGATTTGTGTGTATTTCTGGTGATATGTTTGGTATTGTGATTATACGTTTTCATTCTCTGATACTTGCAGCTTCTCTCTGTCCATGCTGTACTCTGTGTCCGGTCTGCCCTCACCTCCGATTCGCATGACCCTGCATTTGTTCAGGTTGAACTGGAGAAGTCACTTGTTTGGCCTCATCTGTAGTGTGTTGAGGACTGCCTTCTGTTTGTCTGGGAGGAGAAGGGGGAAAGGGACGGGAAGAAGGGGAAGGGAAGGAAGAAGGGGAAGGGAAGGAAGAAGGGGAAGGGAAGGAAGAAGGGGAAAGGAACAAGGGAAGGGGCTGGCAGAAGGAGAGAGGAAGGAAGAAAGGGAGGGGAGGAGAGGGGGGAGGGTAAAGTAGACGCTGTAACAAGTAGGTCAGTTAACCATGAGGAAAAATTCCCAAAGATAGCTCCGGCACCTCACTAACCCGTACGAAGACAAACACAAGATGCAAAACAAGCTTTTGTTAGGACAACGCTTCGTTCAGTATAGAGCTTTATTAATTAAATCAAGACTTAATAAAGTCTTACAAACTGCTAAATGCTGTCCTTAAAGTTTTGTCTTCAGCTTGCCATTCACTAGCATTTAACACCATTCACTAGCATTTAACACCATACCAATTAATACATTTGTAAGAGCCTAAACCTTTATATCAAAACAAAAGCAAATATACACATTTATTGTGTAAAGCTCATTGTTACTTTAAGAAGGCAAGACCAGCACACATTCACTTGCATACATGTTATTATGATGCTTTACAATCACATGCACTACGTGGCATAACTTCTATGTATAACTGCCAAGTATAACTAGAGGTCGTAACGTTGTGGCTGGATGGCAACAACTTTGGTTCAAGGTCCCACCACTAGAAATGTCTTAGTGATAAGGAACAGGGCTTCAAGCACTACAACAAACTGTACTCTATGCCAATCCACTGAATGTACTTCATGAAGACTGTAATTCACCGTAACATAAACATCAAGAATATTTAAAGGCCTACAATAGGAATTAAAGTGAACACTCAATGTATATATGTACAAATGTATATACCTATAATATACCCAAAAACATAAGAGGAGCAATACAATAAGCCTACGGCCGTATATAACACCACACACACACAGGATGGGGGGGCAACTTTAGGAAACTGTTGACCAGGCGGTCAACATGGCAACCTGGACTTAGGCCGGGCGACGTGAATACGAGAGCCCTCGAAACTGTTCAAAGGAGAATCACAGGTACAAACTACAGTGGCAGCCAGCTCACTGAAGTTAGGCAGGGAGGGTGAGCTACTCTTAGTAAAAAAAAAATCATTACTTTACAAAACTTTTCAATGATCACTGATTCAACTCTCCCTCGTCAGAGTTCGTGTAGTCTCTTGAACTAGTGTTCGTCAGGCTCCAGCTAAAGTTCAAAGTCGTTCCCTCTTAACTACAAATCGAATAAGTGATATTTTCAGAGCCCAATGAGCTTAATAACAAATTTTCTTCTTATATATGGAGTTAAGCTTCACCACGACAACGACGACCGCCACCACGACGACCACCACTACCATCATCAATACCACGACCATCAACACCACCATGACCAAGACGACCACCATCACCATGCTCACTATCCTCACAATAAAACAGTTCTTTCTTACATCTTTGGCTCATCTTAGATTTTGGATTCCATTAACAGTCCGTTCGTCTTGATCCCACTTTTAAATATTTAATCTATCCAACTTGCCTATACATTCACGTATCTTGAACGCTGTGAATTTATCTCCCTTGTACCTCAGTGCTGGCAGGTTCAGTACTCGGTCTTCAGGTCTGCATATTTATGGTTACGTATTTGCCATAGGCAGAACTATATTTTCGGTATCTGTTTTCAGATTTTATTTTCACCATATATAGTTCTTGCATAAAATCCTCAAAGTTGATAAATGGGACATTTGGGGATCTTTTTTTTTCAGGAAACGTTTCACCAGTCAGTGGCTTCTTCAGTCCAATGCAGAGAAAGGTGGAAGATGAGGCGGCGTTTGAGGTAATCAGTCCCTCAGCCTTCCTGGAGTCCATGTGTTCAGTCCATCAATCTTGACAAAAGCGCAGAATATTATATATTGCTCAAGGTTGGTAGAGCCTGATTGTTCTTCTCAGATGCCACTCAAGTTTGTAAAGAAATATTTCATAGTGTCCTCTGACACTTTTGTACTTAGTTTACCATTGTGGTGTCGTGTGTGTCGTCTTGTTGTTTTATTGTATATTTTTATGATCTTAAATGTGGTTTTCATGTACGTTGGGAGGAGTGAAGAGTTGCGGCAAGTTTGTTGTTTTAATATGTAAAGATTCATGAATACCGTGCAACTATTGTGGTAAATCTTGCCCCGGGAAAAGGCAGGTTTTCCACATGTCCAGTGAGAATGTTGTGGCACAGCAGTGTGCGGAAACAAAACTTGCTGTTAGGCTACTATTCATCTATAAGACAACAAGAATGGATCACTGTAGTGAGGCGTGTGGCTGCCTACGTCATTCAGACACTGCACCGCAATGCGGTTTTCAATGCTGGTGACTGCAGCTACCGAAATCCAACAGTACGGACGCTGCGCCAGCGTACGTGTAGAAACTTTGAATGAATTGTAACACTCATGATTTAATTCTCAGAATAGTGAACGTATGGAGTAGAGCGGTGATACTAACCTAACTTAATAACGATGTGGTGAGGGACCCGATAATAATATGAGTAAACTTATGTTAATAATGAGAGCTGGCTGCAATATTATCATGACACGTGGTGATGATAATATGACCACGCGGTGATGGATACTGATGTGGATACTGATGTGGATACTGATCACACGGATTGTGATAAACTTACCAGGTGATTGATACTCTAACTACTGCATACATCTAGTGTGTGTACTCACCTAGGTGTGTGTGTGTGTACACACACCCCCCCTTGAAGGGTCACCTATTTATGCTAGGATGGGTCAATTTACAGCTCTTGGTCCCACTTATCTCATATCAACTAGCTACTAATTTCTGATCTCCCGCGCCCGACCATACTTACACTTGAAAATGTGTATGATGGTACCAGCACTTTGTTAAGTGACATCAAGGGTGCACTTGTGCATTAATGTCAGACGTACAGCATGCTCAGGGCATTATTATTATTAAAGCGCTAAACCCGTATGGACCGTACAGCTCTTCTCGGTGCAGTTTTAAAAATAAGTTTAAACAAATATACCCCGGTGATTGTGGATGAGTAGGACCTGTCTAGCATGTAGTCCCTTCTGGAGGTCACCGCCCCCGCAGCGCGGTCCCAGACCAGGCCTCCTGGTTGCCAAACTGATCGATCAGGCTCTTGATGCCTGCCGCCCGCAGTCCAATGTATGCATCACAGCCTGGCTGATCAGGAACTGATTTGAGGAACGTTTCCTCTTGAAGACACCCAGAAGGAAATGTGAAAGAGTCGTGGTCCCTTAACATTTATTGAGCTCTCTCTCAGTATACTCATCGCTTCCCTGATTGTCACTGGAGGTATCCTGCACCGTCTGCTAAGCCTCTTAGCGTTTATAAGTAGCAATTTCGGTGTGCAGCTTTCGGACCAATCCCTCCAGAATCTTCCGGATGTAGATTATGATGCATCTTTCTTGCCTACGTTTTAAAGAGTAGAGGAACTTCAGGTGTTCCAAGTAACTGAGGTACTCGACTGAGCTTACATGAGCAATGAAGGTTCTTTGTACATACTTTAGCTCTGCAATTTCTCCTGTCCTGAAGGGAACAATATTCCAACCGAGAGTGTCCATATTGACCTGGAATCTCTTTGTTATGATAGTTCTATTGATTCTCTCATAAGCCTGGCTGGCTGATTAGAGGATGGAGGATCAAGCCCCAACCAGTCCTTGCGCTGCATGATCCACACGGATTTAGCACTTTATAAAGAAAAAAATGAAAGTTGTATTTATCAACGTTATCATTCTCCTTTTAACTGCGATAATAGCATGGATAACTGCATGGATGATAAGGAGCTGCCTAGCATGACCAGTATACCTAACACATGTGGATTTACATATTGTGTTATATACACATACAATAATTTAAGACATTGTGAGAGAGAGAGAGAGAGAGAGAGAGAGAGAGAAGGAGAAGAGAGAGAGGAGGAAGAGAGAGAGAGTGAGAGAGAGAGAGAGAGAGAGAGAGAGAGAGAGAGAGAGAGAGAGAGAGAGAGAGAGAAGAGAGGGGAGAGAGAAAAAGAAGAGAGGGAGAGAGAGAAGAGAGAGAAGAGAGAAGAGAAGAAGGGAGTGAATTGTTGAGAAAAAAAGACAGATGACGAGTGAGTGTGTGTACTTACAAAAGTTATGGTCTTCTTAGGAGGGAGTGGGTCTGCCTCAGCACTGGTGGTAGGAGTGGGCCTGAAGGCTGGGTCGTCGAGGCACTTGGCTGGGTCTATGGGAGGGCCTCTGGGCATTTTCTCCGGGTCACTGACGTGCACGTGCAGCTGCACTTCGCCCGTGGCTAGGTCCACGTGCAGCGTGTGTGTTGACCCATCAACACACTCTAGGGGGTCGCTCGAGGGAAACTGTTCACTCACGTACACCTCGGCAGTGGCTGGACACACGGGGCACTGCCCACACGTCTCGTCCAGTACACCCACCCTCACCCCACACCCACACGCGTGCCCTACCCCGCCTACAGCACCCACCAAAACCTCCTCCTCCTCCTCCTCGTCGTCGGGCGGGTACTGTGGCCAGTCCTCGCCAGCAGAGTCCTGCTGGTTCTCCTGAGTCTCAAGAAAGGCACTTGGGTGGTATTCAGTGGATACACTTTGGTTCTCGCCCAGGGAGTCTAACGTGTGTGTGGGCGTGTAGGCCTCTGTGGGCGTCAATGTCTCCGAGGAAGCTAAGATGGCTGGCTTTATGATTACATCTGGTGCGGCCTCCCACACCCGCTCGAATTCACTCAGGTCTGGGAGAGCCCGTGGCCAGGTGTCCCCGATAGGCCTTCCTCCTGAGACCTTACTGATGTTACTACCACAACTGTTCCTCCTCGGCGGCGCCGCCTCCACACCACCTGCAGGACAAACACCACTTTCATCCTCCTTCTCCGGCGCCATGAGATCTTGTGTACTACTCGATATGGGATGTTCAAGTGGGTGTTCACTCTTAGGCTTTACCCCCGTCATCTGCTGAGGTTTAAGATGGTCACCTTTACGTTTACGTATAATTGCGTTATCAGGAGGCGCGTCAGTGTTGTGTGAGGTGTGGTGGTGCCTGCCCGAGGGCCACACACTTTGGCAAGGCTTCCTACTATGCAAGACGGAAGACGAGGATACAGGAGAGGAACCATCGCGGCCAGAGGTAACGATCCTCTGACCCAGCGACTCATTACTGATCGAGTCGTCGTCTCTGTGAGGTAGCTGGTTGCGGTGGAGGTCGTCCTTAGAGGTGTGAGGGTTCACCTCATTATGGGAGGGCTCTGCCACCATGGCGGGGGTCAGTCAACCCCCAGCATGCCCCAGAGTTGTCCTACATGCCCTGCTGCACTCCTGGACACTACCACACCCGCCACCCTCACTCCCAACCCACAACAAACCTATATACCAGTTCTCCCACACCAGGTATTATGCTCTCTACACTCTTCTATTATGCTGTCCCGCAGTGCGCACTCTAATCCAGTGACTGTGTTTTGAGTCCCAAGCTGAGAGAAAGAGAAAGCTACTGCGGAGCTGTACTAATGTGTGGGGGCTGACGAGCTATTGTAGCACGCGTCCCTTCCCTCCCCGCACCTCACTACTACTGAGCCAAGAGGGCGCCTCTACCCTCGGCCGCCTCCTCTCTCTTCTCCACCACCACTGCTGCCACCACCAACACTACCATTTCAGCGTTACCATCTCAGTAACCTATACCCCCGCCCAAATTTCCATTCTTACACTTCTCCCAGTGAGTGATTTATGCACTAGAGTAGAAATCATCATGTTGCATTGCTTCTCCTTACTGTACATGCATGGCAACTAAAGTTAGGGTGTGAACCTGAGGGAGACTCGCCCACCTCAGCCTGCACTTGCGTCTCACTCACAATCACTTATTCTACACAAGTATTTATCAATATCGAATACTCAGTATTCAGCCTCAGCACTTAATGTAAGCCTGACACGAGTGTCAGCCCTTTCCATAATCATGGGTTCAACTATAGTCTTCAAATGTCAAAGTGAAGGACACAGCTCTGACACCACCACCATACTATTGAAGTCTCACTTATATTTGATAACCTCTGTTGGTGGTCCCTGGAATCATCGCCCCTGCGGTTCGGTCTCCTAGAGTATACCTGGAGAGAGTTTCGGGGGTCAACGCCCCCGCGGCCCGGTCCGTGACCAGCCTCCTAAATTGGAAGGGAAATATTACAAGAATAAAAATTAATAAAAAATCAAAGCATACTGAATAGAAGTGCGTAAAACTGACTTGCCATCTTACATGTTTACGAGACAGAAAGGAAGGAGCAGCAATCCTGCCAGTGTAAAACGATAATTAGGCTTCTGATTCATCCTCTTATGAGAGGAAGGTAATACCTTTTTGGAGGGTAGTACTCCATTATCTCTGAACATTATTATGGTGTAATCAACTGCTGATCTGGCTAACAAGATCAACAAGTCTGCTTATTCAAACAGTAAGTTTAAATAGTTGTCCTAACATTTTCGTACTATATTGTGGTAACTGCATTTCAATAGTGTTAGTGCAGGAAGTATTTACATATCAAACTGTAAAGTTATGGGAGAGTGTGGTAATATACTTAGCAGTTCAGTCTCACACTTGATCAATATGAAGCTGATAACTGAATCGTCTTTAAAAGCCTACTGTGACTAAACAGTGTTATTCAATGACACTGATTCTATGAGTATTATTGTTTGCATTAAATAATGTCATTGAATGTTCCATAATTGTTTTGTTTAAAAGTTATTATTTTATAAGCGCAAAGCAACAGAGATTTGTTATGCTGAGACGTGGGCTGAGAGTGTGCGTGCAGCTCTCGCGAACTAACCTCCTGGACGGAGTATTTAAAGACAGGTGCTGCGCTGGGAGATGCTAATGCAGTAATGTGGAGAGTATTTGAGTAGATGAATAAGACATGTGTGTAAGTATCTTCACCAGGTGCCAGATCAACCAGGCTGTGATGGATGTGGGGCAGCGGGTCTCCAGCAGCAACAGCCTGGTTGACCAGGCAAGCACCAGACGAGCCTGGCCCATGGCCGGGCTCAGAGAGTAGATAAACTCTCGAAACTCTTCAAAGGTATATCAAAGGTATAACACTTAGGCATCTTTAATGTGGAGACGATCCGCTAACCAGTGGCTTTATGAGCCCAATAATAAGTACTGGAGACAGTGGGAGACTAGTGGTAGTAGCCAGCGGTGATCAGTCTTGGCCTTAATAGGTGTTCACTCCCTCACTCTCCACATTAGACCCAATTGTTGCGCATGTCTTTTATTCATCTACTTATTGGTAGTGTATACCATATATATAGTATTGGAGCAACTACCTTACACTGCAGCAGTTATACAGTGAAGCTGGAGGTTTACTGGATATTTACCGCGTGACGGATGTTTAGAGTTCCCAGTGTCTACTGAGTCTTCTGTATTGTACCAGAAGAGGGCACCTGTGTATGTCGTAATAGTTTATAAATATATATTACCTGTTTTAAGTCATGAATATCTTAACAGGGGCAGTGATCGATCTTTGTAATAACTAACTTGCATTTTAAGTGACTTTATCGGTTAATTTTGACAGGTCATGTGTCTGCCACTAATCTTGTGGTGGTCACTCAACCGTAGCGTGTCTTCACTGAGTGGCAGCGTTGTCACGTTGCTGTAACTATCTATATTACCACTTTAACTAATAGCCTAGTATACAACCAAGATAGCAAAAGATAAAACAAATAACGTAAGAACATCCAGGTGTTTTACTAAAAAAATGGTAACGAATGCACTAACAATTTCGGGGATTAGCAGTATTTTAATGATATTCCAACAGATCACTTACTGGTATCTGATACACCAGGTATATATGCCAACTTTTTTTTTCCTTTGAAGGTAAAAATAAATAAAATACAAAACTTTACATCAAATCAAACCCAAAGTAAAATTAGAAGTCTCCATAGTGAAAAGTTATTCCTCAAGGCGCAATACCCACTCCACTTCTCCCTTTTATTATCATGTCTGACACAGACAAGGATCTACTTTACAGAACTAACATTTTCAGCAGACGATACTAAAATCTGCATTAGAGTGGCATCAATGCATCGGGGACACAGCAAATCCCCAAGTCAACACAGACGACGTCTTTCAATAGGCTACAGAAAACAATATGATGCTCAACGAGGCTACTTTGCTATGGAAATACTGAAGAAATAAAAACTGGCACGGAGCATAAAACAAATTCAAACCTCTCAGTAGAGCGGAAGATCTAAGTGGATGGTTACTTAATTGGCCTTAAAGATTATCGATTACTCGAAGGATCATTAAGGCTACATGTCACGAATACTGTAGTCCCTAAACGAGGGATGAAAATAATTCATAATATATTCACATCCATCGGTGTATACAGTTGAAATCTTATTATATTGAAGGAACACAAGTGTTACTCTCACTAATGTAAGGAAAATAATTTGGCAGCTAACAAGGAACTTCAAGAGATGCCAATAATGATATTGGAATATTGTTGTAAACAAACATCTCTTTTTAAGGCAGGCGTAATTGCAAATCTGGAGAATGTGCAAAACGTTCATTGCTAGTAATAACTCGACACTTTAATTATTTAAAATGCCCGAAATACCTTAAGTTATATTGCCAGGAACCCAGACATGTAAGATATATTATAAACTATATCTGAAAATAACTGGAGGGTCTGGTTTCAAACCAGAACACCAGAAATCATAGGGCAGAAATAAGTACACCAAGAGACAACTCTATAAGCTCATGTCAATAGTATAATACATGTGTAGTATATATTATCATAACTCTATTTATATGCAGGCTCCCTTGCCAAGCCTTAAGTCTCGTGACCCCCATTTGTACCCCGCACCTAGGCCGTGCCCGAGAGGGCTCTCACGCACTCTCTCGACCAAGCCTGGGCAGGCTGGGTTCGCTACAATTATCAATACAACGCCTTTATAACAGTTCAACAGTTGTTTCCTTTCTACCATCACTTCTTATATCGAAACCTAACACTCAAATGATCCATGGTCCTCATAATCCAGGGAAAACAAACATATCCAGTTTAGGGTCTTCAACTTTTTAACCAATCGAACACAAAGAGTGGTGGTAAACAGAGTTAAATCGGAAGCTGCCATAGTGAAGAGCTCTGTTCCACAAGACACAGTACTCGCCCCTATCCTGTTCCTCATCCTCATATCAGACATAGACAGAGATGTAAACCATAGCAACGTATCATCCCGCATGAGCGTGTCATCCACTGAGGACACGTCAGTTCTCCAAAATATAAACCTGGGCAACGGAGAACAATATGATGTTCAATGAAGACAAATTTCACCTACTCCGTTATGGAAAACTGGATGAAATAATACGCCCAAACTAATCACACAATAGAGCGGAAAAGTAATGTGAAGAACCTGGGAGTGGTAATGTCTAAGAATCTCACTTTCAAGGATCACAACAGTGCCACTATCACATCTGCGAGGAAACTGATAGGATAGATAATGAGAACATTCAAGACAAGAGATGCCAATTAAATGATGATCCTTTTTAAATCACCTGTTCTCTCTAGGCTGGAATACTGCTGTACATTAACATCTCCATTCAAGGCAGGTGAAATTGAAGATCTAGAGAATGTACAGAGAAACTTTTCTGCACATATAAGTTCCATCAAACACCTTAACTAGTAAGAACGATTAGAAACGCTTGGCTTGTACTCACTGGTGCGCAGGCGAGAGAAATACATCATAATCTACACTTGGGAAATCCTAGACGGACTGGTCCCTAATCTACACACATAAATCACTCCCTACGAAAGCAAAAGACTTGCCAGGCGATGCAACATACCCCCAGTGAAAAGTAGGGGCGCCATTAGTACACTAAGAGAAAACACACTAAGTGTCCAGGACCCAAGCCTGTTCAACAGCCTCCCACCAGCCATAAGGGACATTACCAATAGACCCCTGGTTGTCTTTAAGAGGGAGCTGGACAGATACTTAAAGTCAGTGCCGGATCAGCCGGGCTGTGGTTCGTATGTTGGACTACGTGCGGCCAGCGTAACAGCCTCGTTGATCAAGCCCTGATCCACCAGGAGGCTTGGTCATGGACCGGGCCGCGGGGGCGTTGATCCCCGGAATACCCTCCAGGTAGGTAGGGTCTTGATTAAAATAGATGGAGCTTACACTAACAAAGAAATGAGTGAAATACTATCACAACACTATGATAAATTAGACACATGTGCAACACTTGGGTATCTTTAATGTGGAAACGTTTCGCCACACAGTGGCTTTATCAGTCCATACAAAGGAGAATCGTGAAGAACAGGAGTTTGAGGTAATCAGTCCCTCAGCCTTGAGTCGATGTAGTCAGTCCATCAATCTTGAAAAGAATACAGCATATGTGCGAAGAAGTAGCATATATACCGTAGGTAGAAGAGGTGCAGTCGTAGGTGGTGAAGAATTCCCTGTATTAAGATCCCAAGATGTTGCTGTGTCAGACAGGATGTAGATGAATGGTTCAGAGAACCGACAAGTTGATAAATTTATCAACTTGTCGGTTCTCTGAACCATTCATCTACATCACAACATTATGTTGAAGGAGCTTACACTAACAACAACAAGAAAATTAGTGAAATACTGACATCACTATACGATTATGTTTAGTGATCCGTTGCACACTAAAAATCGACAGTCCAAATTAATTTGTCATGCACGAGATTCACAATTCTGCCAACATCTACAAAATTTCCTATATAACCTTAACCTAACTCAACTTCGAGAAAGCCATAAAGAGCACGCCCATACACTCTGCCCCAGGCTCAGACTCGTCGAACTTCAATAAAACCCCAATCATGTGCCTTAAATATTCTATGAGATGAAGTCAGGACACAAAAGTCGTCTCTCAGCCACTATAAAGACACCTCCACTCCAAAAAGGTGGTAGTAATCGCAAAAAAACCTGTAGACCAATAGCAATAACGTCTTGTATTGAAAAAAAAATCTTTGAAAGTTTTAAGAACCAGTATCGTTAACTACAGGGATGCACAACAATTGCATAACCCAGAGCAACTTGTTAGCAGGTCCTGCAACTACTGGACCGTTATGACATGGTCTTGGATACACTGGGAGACAAAATGCCTTTGAAAAGTAATACTGTCACAGAGCACAAAAATGCATGCAAAATAACCAAGAGCTCTTCACCAGTATCAAGGAACCCCGTTCCGAGAACCAAGAGCTCTTCACCAGTATCAAGGAACCCCGTTCCGAGAACCAAGAGCTCTTCACCAGTATCAAGGAACCCCGTTCCGAGAACCAAGAGCTCTTCACCAGTATCAAGGAACCCGTTCCGAGAACCAAGAGCTCTTCACCAGTATCAAGGAACCCGTTCCGAGAACCAAGAGCTCTTCACCAGTATCAAGGAACCCGTTCCGAGAACCAAGAGCTCTTCACCAGTATCAAGGAACCCGTTCCGAGAACCAAGAGCTCTTCACCAGTATCAAGGAACCCGTTCCGAGAACCAAGAGCTCTTCACCAGTATCAAGGAACCCGTTCCGAGAACCAAGAGCTCTTCACCAGTATCAAGGAACCCGTTCCGAGAACCAAGAGCTCTTCACCAGTATCAAGGAACCCGTTCCGAGAACCAAGAGCTCTTCACCAGTATCAAGGAACCCGTTCCGAGAACCAAGAGCTCTTCACCAGTATCAAGGAACCCCGTTCCGAGAACCAAGAGCTCTTCACCAGTATCAAGGAACCCGTTCCGAGAACCAAGAGCTCTTCACCAGTATCAAGGAACCCCGTTCCGAGAACCAAGAGCTCTTCACCAGTATCAAGGAACCCCGTTCCGAGAACCAAGAGCTCTTCACCAGTATCAAGGAACCCGTTCCGAGAACCAAGAGCTCTTCACCAGTATCAAGGAACCCGTTCCGAGAACCAAGAGCTCTTCACCAGTATCAAGGAACCCGTTCCGAGAACCAAGAGCTCTTCACCAGTATCAGAAGGAACCCCTTCACCGTTCCGAGAACCAAGAGCTCTTCACCAGTATCAAGGAACCCGTTCCGAGAACCAAGAGCTCTTCACCAGTATCAAGGAACCCGTTCCGAGAACCAAGAGCTCTTCACCAGTATCAAGGAACCCCGTTCCGAGAACCAAGAGCTCTTCACCAGTATCAAGGAACCCCGTTCCGACCAAGGCTTCAGTATCAAGGAACCCGTTCCGAGAACCAAGAGCCTTCACCAGTATCAAGGAACCCGTTCCGAGAACCAAGACTCTTCACCAGTATCAAGGAACTTCAGACCAAGTCTACAGTATAAACGTGAAATAATACAAGTTCAGCAGTAAGAAAGATTGCCTTGGTCCAATCTTTGGACTGTTATAAAGGGCAGTGTACACGTTTTCGTACTGGTATTTTAATGTGTGTATATACATATATGGAAGAAATCACAATAAAACGCGTGACTGCAAATATGAAAAAATGCCACAGTGAAAATAAAAAATAAAACCTGAGAGTTTCATGTGCTTACACACGCACATCTTCCTCTGAAGATATGTGTAAGCACATGAAAGCGCTCTGGTTTTATTTCCTATCTTCATTGTGGTATTTTTTCAATATATATATATATATATATATATATATATATATATATATATATATATATATATATATATATATATATATATATATTATATATAGTATATATATTCTACCATTCAGGTAACTATGCTATTCAACGTATATTCCTACAAATGACCCACCAGTACAATAAATGCAGCGAAAGACTAACGTGAGGAAATTGGCGTGATAATGTCAGAGGTCCTCACTTTCTAGGATTATGTTATTATTACACCAGCAAGGAAAATGACATACTGGATAACTAGAACATTCAAAACAAGACATGCTAAGCCAATGATGATACTCCGAGTTACATGTTCTCTCTAAACTGGAATACTGCTGTATACTAACAGCCCCTTTCAATGAAGACAAAACTGCAGACCTGGAGCATGTATAGAGAACCTTCCCTGCCCATATAAATTTAGTCAAGGCTCTTGACTTACTGAGAACATTTAAGTCCTTTGAACTGTACTCCTTGAAATGCAGGCGAGAAAGATGCATCATAATTTACACTTGGTAAATTCTTGACTAACTGGTCCTAAATCTACACACACTTATCGCTGCCTAAGAAATCAAGAGGCTAGGCAGACAGTGCAAAATACCCTACTAAGACTAACAGAACCCTAGCTGTCTTCAGGAGCTAAGTGAAGTTACGAAAGTCAGCTGATCAGCTGAGCTGTGGTGCATAAAGCGGTTTACGTGCGACTAGAAGTAACAGTCTGGTTGATCAGACTGTTCACCAGGAGGCATGGTCTTGGACTGGCCCACAGGAGATGCTGACCCGCGAAACTGTCTTCAGGTCATATGTTGGTAAACTTCAAGTAATGAAGAATTACCAATAAACTTGTCTTCAATTAGACAAATTCCTATCTGCCTAACTAGCTGGAGTCACATCCGGAGGCCACCTCCCCCATCCCAAGAACGGTCCCAGACCAGGCCTCCTGGGTATCGGCATGATCGGTGAAGCTGTTAGTGCCCGTCGCCCCCAGTCCAATGTATGCACCACAATCCGGCTGACCAGGAACTGCTCTGAGAAACCTCTCGAGTTCCCTCTTGAAGACAGCTAGGGTGATATCCCTTATGCATGAAGGGAGAATGTTTAAAAGTTATGGACCCTTAACACTTACTGAGTTCTCTCTCAGTGTGCTTATCGCTCCCCTGCTTTTCACTGGAGGTATCCTGCACTGTCTCTCAAGCTTTATGTTTATATGTAACTGATGTATCTTGCTCGACTGCATTCTAAGGAGTACAGTTCTAGGGACTTCAAGCGCTCCCAGTAATTTAGGTACTTGACTGAGTTTATACGAGCTGTGAAGGTTTTCTGTAGATTTTCCAGCTGTGCAATTTTGCCTGCCTTGACGGTGTCCGCTAGTACTCAGCAATATTTCAGTCTAAAGAAAAAATGACCTGAAGAGTATCAACATTGGCTTGGCATCTCTTGTTTTGAAGGTTCTAGTTATCTAACCTACCATTTTTCTTGCACTTGCAATAACAACATTGTTGTGTTCCTTAAGTGAGACAGTCTGGCCTTTTAACTCCCAGATCTATAACATTTGACTTACTTTCTACCGAGTGGTTTGAGTTTGCTCTGTACTCCGTTTCTGTTTTTATTTCCGCCATTCTTCCGTGACAGAGTAACTGAAATTTGTCCTCATTAAACATATTATTGTCAGTGGCCCACTGGAAGACTTTCTTTATATCATCTTGGAGGCTCGCTGTCTTTTATGGATGTCACTTACATACAAATTCTAGTATTGTTTGCAAAGGATATTACAGTTCTATGATTTATGTCCCTTTCCTGTCTCTGTCAGATATGAGGATGAGAAGTGAGGCGAGCACCGTGTCTTGGAAAACAGAACTTTCCACTGCAGCAGCCCCTGATTTCATTGCATTTACTGTTACTCTTTGGGTTCTATTTGTAAGGAAGTTCAATATCCATCTGCCCACCTTCCCAGTTATTCCTTTTGCACGCATTTTGTGTGCAATTACCCCATGGTAGCACTTATCAAAGGATTTTGCAGTCAGTTTATATACTGCATCTGCATTTTGCTGATGCAGTGTACTCACTCTGCAATCAGTTCCTAACCAGCTAGAGTGTGGTGCCAGGGTAGAATTGCTTACCGCCAACACGAACAGCCTGAGTGGCCAGATTGTCTACTAAGAGGTCTGGTCTGAGACTGAGGAATCGTTACGATGATTCTCAGTACTGGCGTCATCATATAAACTGGTAACATTTACTACTGTAACTACTACCACCACCACATACCACATGAATCTGTAGGCCTACTCTTTCACCTCACGTGGTACCTATATATACCCGCTGTGTCCATGTATTGTTTATAACGGCTTGACAAAGCTCCTGGAGAGCGAAACGTTGCCACAATAAAATGTCACACTAGGTTACAACTGTAACCTTTTACCTAACAGGTAACACCACATGGCGGTGAGGTAATACTAACAACCTCGCAATTTTATGTTCCTTAAACGACAGTGGAACCTTGGAGCATCCTACCTAACCCTCCAGATTTTGGTAAAGGACTTTTTCAACAATGGCCGGCGAACCCAAGATGTCCGCAGAATCCTGAACCTCTCACACATAACACTCCAAGACCAGCCGTGGCTAGTTAGTTCTCCATACTCTACATTCAACCTACAATTACAGCCTAACCTTTCCTCTGAATTCATGGTTGTGCCCTTCTGCCCCAACATTTCACTAAAATTAAATATAGGTTATTCTCTGCCTGATTAATGTATATTTATGAAATAACGAGCGGCATGACGGTCGCATCTTGGAGACGTTCTGCCGAATGTTGAACAAGTTGCAGGATGAGTTGCTTCATGATGCTGTCTTGTTAAACAAGAGTACTGCAACACCTGCCACCATCACTACCAGCTGAAGGGAGCCTTGCAATGCCACCTACCACCCTCACTACCAGCTGAAGGGAGCCTTGCAATGCCATCTACCATCCTCACTACCAGCTGAAGGGAGCCTTGCAATGCCATCTACCACCCTCACTACCAGCTGAAGGGAGCCTTGCAATGCCACCTACCACCCTCACTACCAGCTGAAGGGAGTCTTGCAATGCCACCTACCACCCTCACTACCAGCTGAAGGGAGCCTTGCAATGCCATCTACCATCCTCACTACCAGCTGAAGGGAGCCTTGCAATGCCATCTACCACCCTCACTACCAGCTGAAGGGAGCCTTGCAATGCCACCTACCACCCTCACTACCAGCTGAAGGGAGCCTTGCAATGCCATCTACCATCCTCACTACCAGCTGAAGGGAGCCTTGCAATGCCATCTACCACCCTCACTACCAGCTGAAGGGAGCCTTGCAATGCCACCTACCACCCTCACTACCAGCTGAAGGGAGCCTTGCAATGCCATCTACCACCCTCACTACCAGCTGAAGGGAGCCTTGCAATGCCACCTACCACCCTCACTACCAACTGGAGGGAGTCTTGCAACACTGTACCACCTGCCATCGACACCACCGGCTAGAGGGAGTCTTGCAATACTGCACCAGCTGAAGGGAGCCTCCAAACACTGCACCACCTGCAACATTATTACAGTGTTGCACGCTCGACCATTAGCAAGAAATACGGTATTACCAAATTTCTGGCAACCTGACTGTGAACTGTGCTGGTGGGTCAGACAACTTGACTGTGAACTGTGCTGGTGGGTCAGACAACTTGACTGTGAACTGTGCTGGTGGGTCAGACAACTTGACTGTGAACTGTGCTGGTGGGTCAGACAACTTGACTGTGAACTGTGCTGGTGGATCAGACAACTTGACTGTGAACTGTGCTGGTGGGTCAGACAACTTGACTGTGAACTGTGCTGGTGGGTCAGACAACTTGACTGTGAACTGTGCTGGTGGATCAGACAACTTGACTGTGAACTGTGCTGGTGGGTCAGACAACCTGACTGTGAACTGTGCTGGTGGGTCAGACAACTTGACTGTGAACTGTGCTGGTGGGTCAGACAACTTGACTGTGAACTGTGCTGGTGGGTCAGACAACTTGACTGTGAACTGTGCTGGTGGGTCAGACAACTTGACTGTGAACTGTGCTGGTGGGTCAGACAACTTGACTGTGAACTGTGCTTGTGGGTCAGACAACCTGACTGTGAACTGTGCTGGTGGGTCAGACAACTTGACTGTGAACTGTGCTGGTGGGTCAGACAACTTGACTGTGAACTGTGCTGGTGGGTCAGACAACTTGACTGTGAACTGTGCTGGTGGGTCAGACAACTTGACTGTGAACTGTGCTGGTGGATCAGACAACTTGACTGTGAACTGTGCTGGTGGGTCAGACAACTTGACTGTGAACTGTGCTGGTGGGTCAGACAACTTGACTGTGAACTGTGCTGGTGGATCAGACAACTTGACTGTGAACTGTGCTGGTGGGTCAGACAACCTGACTGTGAACTGTGCTGGTGGGTCAGACAACTTGACTGTGAACTGTGCTGGTGGGTCAGACAACTTGACTGTGAACTGTGCTGGTGGGTCAGACAACTTGACTGTGAACTGTGCTGGTGGGTCAGACAACTTGACTGTGAACTGTGCTGGTGGGTCAGACAACTTGACTGTGAACTGTGCTTGTGGGTCAGACAACCTGACTGTGAACTGTGCTGGTGGGTCAGACAACTTGACTGTGAACTGTGCTGGTGGGTCAGACAACTTGACTGTGAACTGTGCTGGTGGGTCAGCACATTTGTGCACGCTATACATGGATGTTGCTGTTACGTGTGCACGCAATGCATGATGCTGGTGCTTACCTGTGCACGCTACGTATGAGGCTGGTGCTTACCTGTGCACGCTACGTATGAGGCTGGTGCTTACCTGTACACGCCTGCACTGATGACTCAACACAAGTGCACTCCTCAAAGCCTGAGTCTTTTTAATGCCACACACTCGGACACTATAATGCCACACACTCGGACACTATAATGCCACACACTCGGACACTATAATGCCACACACTTGTATGCCCAGTTGGGGTTTATATTTCGCGTCAGGCCGTCCTTTATATTTCATGTCACCAGAAATAGGCCTACCAAGCTCAGCCCGCACCACACTTACTCTGCCTCACTCACGCACCTGACAACCTAGAGACAAGCCTACTCACTCCTCTCTCTCCCGTAACGGGAGCCCAGCAGGTTGGCCCCCAGGGAAATTTAAATACACTAAATGTGTACAAAGTTGTTGCCTTTGAAGTGTATCATTCACCACTACCAAATCTACACACAAAATACATTATACACTCGGGCTCTATAAAGCCACACAGACTGGCTCTATAATTCCATACACTAGGGCTCAATAATGTCATACACTAGGGCTCAATAATGTCATACACTCGGGCTCAATAATGCCACACACTCGGGCTCAATAATGACACACACGGGCTCAATAATGCCACACACTCGGGCTCAATAATGCCACACACTCGGGCTCAATAATGAAATACACTAGGGCTCAATAATGCCATACACTAGGGCTCAATAATGCCACACACTCGGGCTCAATAATGCCACACACTCGGGCTCAATAATGAAATACACTAGGGCTCAATAATGCCATACACTAGGGCTCAATAATGTCATACACTAGGGCTCAATAATGCCACACACTCGGGCTCAATAATGCCACACACTCGGGCTCAATAATGCCACACACTCGGGCTCAATAATGCCACACACTAGGGCTCAATAATGCCACACACTCGGGATCAATAATGCCACACACTCGGGATCAATAATGCCACACACTCGGGATCAATAATGCCACACACTCGGGCTCAATAATGCCACACACTCGGGCTCAATAATGCCACACACTCGGGCTCAATAATGCCACACACTCGGGCTCAATAATGCCACACACTCGGGCTCAATAATGCCACACACTCGGGCTCAATAATGCCATACACTCAGGCTCAATAATGCCACACACTCGGGCTCAATAATGCCACACACTCGGGCTCAATAATGCCACACACTACAGCTCAATAATGCCACACACTACAGCTCAATAATGCCACACACTACAGCTCAATAATGCCACACACTACAGCTCAATAATGCCACACACTAGGGCTCAATAATGCCACACACTACAGCTCAATAATGCCACACACTAGGGCTCAATAATGCCACACACTAATGCTCAATAATGCCACACACTAGGGATCTATAATGCCTTCTGATAGGTTCCTAGAGTTTTCATATTGCCGCTGACAGGTTCTAGTTCGGGCTATGAATTGTACGAAATCTAAATCATGCCCCAAACACTATTTAATTATTCATCCTATGCTTGAAATATTTGTCTTTGGAAGGGCAAACATTCTCGACTGCGATAAAGTGTTTACGTAACCATCTAGGAATACTGTCTTTTATCTATAAACAGGAAAGAGAGGGACCCGGGCGTAAACATTACACCCAATATATCGCCGAAGGTCAACATCAACTGCATAACTTCGACTACATATAGCTTTGCTTTGTATGTTTTCTTAAGTAGGTAAAATGATGACCTTTTGTTGTTGCATTGCCAAGCAAAGGAAAGTTAGTGCTTGTAAAATAACAGTTTTCCACTCTGTATGCTGTTCCTGTTTTTGTCATGTGTTTTGTATTTTGTTTTTTCAATAAAATATAAAAAAAAAAACTTCGACTACATATGCAAGACTGGAGAATCTAAAAATTGACTTCGGGAACATAGTAAGGAATCCTTTAGGATACAATATACCACGTACGTCAGGCCAATCTTATAGTATGCAGCACCAGATTGGAGCCCACACCTATTTCCGAGGCTGAATGGACTGTCATACTGGTAGCAATTAAAAATAAATAAACGCAGTGACAATAAAAGAGGGCTAGTTTTGATTGGATAAATACCGACAAAATGTTTGAAATGCGAGGAACACAGGCAGATGGAAAATGCTCACACATGAGGTAGAAGGATCAGGAAATATTACTTCAGTTTCAGAGTAGCAAGGGAGTGGATGGAGCTAGAGTAGCAAATTGCATTCACAGTATTCAAAACAAGAGTGATAAGGCCCAGGAGGTTAGAGGACAATACGCTCGATAGTTAGAGGAAGGTGAACCAGGAGTTATGGATCGACCCCTGCAAACACAAATATACAACACACAACTAAATACAAACACAAGCGCACACAATACAGGTACTATAAACAACAAAAGTATTATACTAGTTTAAATTTAATTTAGACATCAAAAGTGAGAGTAAGGATGCAATAAAGGCACTTAGCCTACACGCCTTGGAAAGTTGAGAAGAGTAGTGTAGTTTGTAGCAGTAACTTAATTCTTAGTCAAGCATGAATAATGAAGCTCAGATGTACACTGCCACCTCCCTGCTCCTGCTAGTGCTGCTGTTGCTGCTCCTGAGTAGTAGCAATAGCAGCGTTGTTCACACTATTCAGTCCTACTTCCACTACGCCGGTCCCCCCCCCCCCACACACACACGTAAACTCCCTCAAAAATCCCCAACCCCCATCTTCACGCAGTGCCCCTACCTAATATCATAACCTCTCTAACAACAACATTAGCATTACCTAGCTAACAGGAGCATCATCAAGTTAGTTAAATCGATGATAACAGCATAAACACTAGTGTTAAAACTGGACTTATCTGTTTCTTACCAACGCTGTATTTAATGTTGCCTAATAGGAGTCAGTGAGCTTCAGTGTTTTATTATCTCACCAAACAAAAGATCTGAGCACAGCACTCATTCACCGAGATAACCATTATTATCACTGAACCAACACCACGACCACTGAACCAACACTACGACCACTGAACCAACACTACGACCACTGAACCAACACTACGACCACACTGAACCAACACTACGACCACACAACCAAAACTACAACCACTGAACCAACACTACGACCACTGAACCAACACTACGACCACACTGAACCAACACTACGACCACACTGAACCAACACTACGACCACTGAACCAACACTACAACCACTGAACCAACACTACGACCACTGAACCAACACTACGACCACACTGAACCAACACTACGACCACACTGAACCAACACTACGACCACTGAACCAACACTACGACCACACTGAACCAACACTATGACCACACTGAACCAACACTACGACCACTGAACCAACACTACGACCACACTGAACCAACACTACGACCACACTGAACCAACACTACGACCACACTGAACCAACACTACGACCACACTGAACCAACACTACGACCACACTGAACCAACACTACGACCACACTGAACCAACACTACGACCACACTGAACCAACACTACGACCACACTGAACCAACACTACGACCACACTGAACCAACACTACAACCACACTGAACCAACACTACAACCACACTGAACCAACACTACAACCACACTGAACCAACACTACGACCACACTGAACCAACACTACGACCACACTGAACCAACACAACACCCAGCATCCTCACACAACCATTAACATCAACCTTCCTCAAAGATACACTTCAGTACAACTACCATATTAACTCCTGCCACAACCACCATGCCCACCACAATCAGGGTTGTGGTGGGCAGCTTTCAGCTAATCATTTATCCGCTGGGGCGGTTTTTGGTTAAAAAACCCGGGCTTGACCTGGCACCTTAACCCAAAAACATCTATTATTTATTATGGTGTGGATATAAAGTAATATAAATATAGAGTAATTTAGCTCTTAATCTTTTATTTACGATTTTATAGTGGTAGAAAATAAAGTATTTAAAAAAAAAACAGTAGTGTAGTATTAATGTTTACATTAAAAGAGTCCAGCATAATTCACGTTTAAGTTAACCATTATCATAACGCTGATCAATGGTATGAATAGTTGTGTCATTGCTACCATAATTCATCACTCTGAACCCCTATTACATCAGCACTGATTTAGTTACATATCTTCATCACCAATGGATGATGAGGATCCATTCAGCAGGTTCCCTGGTTAATTTACTGCCTCGGTACTTGTGATGTGCTTGATATGCCACTAGGTGACCAGGTCTCACACACTGCTTGAATCTCTTATCAATGATGTCTTTATAATTATGTATGGGTCTTACGGGTCCAGTCACACACACACACACACACACACACACACACACACACACACACACACACACACACACACTCAATCACACCCCACACACTACACACACACACTCACACACTACACACTACACACTACACACACTACACACTACACACACTCACACTAACACACACACTACCACACCCCCCCATGTATACCGTGTACGTCAGGCCCATACTAGAATATGCAGCACCAGTCTGGAACCCACACTTGGTCAAGCACGTAAGGAAACTAGAGAAAGTGCAAAGGTTTGCGACAAGGTTAGTTCCACAACTCAGGGGTCTGTCTTATGAAGAAAGGTTGAGGGAAATAGGACTAACAACACTGGAGGAAAGAAGGGTCAGAGGAGACATGATAACGACATACAAAATACTGCGGGGAATTGACAAGGTAGATAGTGACAGGTTGTTTCAGAGAGGGAACACAGAAACAAGGGGACACAACTGGAAGCTGAAGACTCAGATGAGTCAAAGGGATGTCAGGAAACATTTCTTCAGCCACAGAGTAGTCAAGAAGTGGAATGGACTAGAGAAAGATATAGTGGAGGCAGGAACCATACATAGTTTTAAGACAAGGTATGATAAAGCTCATGGAGCAGGGAGAGCAGAGACCCAGTAGCAGACAGCGAAGAGGCGGGGCCAGGAGCTGAGTCTCGACCCCTGTAACCACAATTAGGTGAGTACAATTAGGTGAGTACACACACACACACACACACACACACACACTCACACTCTCACACACACACACACACTCAGCGGTAACAGTCACGCGCGTTTTGAGCTCCACTAATTTGGGTCTTATAGTGTGGTCCTAGAGGGAATCCGAGTGCAACAAAAAGGCTTGAGCACAGGTCAAAGTGCCATATTCATTTAAAACCAAAAAGCAGGGAAATACGAGTGATCACAGAGGGAAAAATCACAGTGAGGGGAGACGGAGTTAGGCCTAACAGCGGTTGCCACACAGCAGGAAGTGGAGAATATATTGTAGTTACTGTAACGCAGTGGGGAGCATATCTAGTGGAGGTACCCAAGAAAGGGAGCAAAGTGCAAGGCACGCAGTGAGGAATACGGTGATTGCATACAGTGAGCCCAACAGAAAAGAAACGAAGAGGTACAGTACCCAGAAGGGTGCCACCGAAGGAGAATCCCATTAACCAGCGACCAGACCCAGCAGACATCGGATGTAATGTACAAAATCCTAATTGTGGTTTGCAGGTTTCTGGCCGGGAGTTGTTGACGCTGTGGGGAAAATCCCTGCTCGGAGGAGCTGATTTCATAAGTATTTCATAGGTAGAAAGAAAGTTAGGGTAGTAGTGGGCGCAAGGCTACCTACCAAAGGTACACGTGTACGTATGCACACACACACATACACTTGAATTAGTCGGGACATAGTTGTAGTATACCATAAGGTTGTTCATGTATTAGCAATAATATTATTATCAGTATAAGCTGATTTCATAAGTATTTCATAGGTAGGAAGACAAGTTGGGTAGTAGTGGGTGCAGGGCTACCAACCAAAGGTACACATGTGTAAGTACGCACACACACATACACTTGAATTAGTCGGGATATAGTTGTAGTATACCATACGGTTGTTCGTGTATTAGCAATAATATTATTATCAGTATATAAGTAGTAGTATATAAGTAGTAACTTTTAGTAGCCGTGCTTAGTAGTATCAGTAGTAGACCATACAGCTGTTCTTGTATTAGCAATAATATTATTATCAGTTATATAGGTAGCAGTATTCCTTTTAGAATTTGTAGCTAAGAAAGGTAGGAAGCAAATTCAAAGACGTGGTGGAGTCAGTGGTAAACAAACACATGCACACTCACATAAACCAGCAGTTGGGCTTGTCTTAGCTTAGCTAATAGAATTACTCATCTTCCTTTTTTTTTGGAATTACAACTAGCAAATTTCTAGCACAATATTAGGATAGTATTCCCAACTTTCTGAAGTATTCCAAACTGGCTGGAAGTTCTCACACGCGCACTCTGACCCTTCCATACCCTCCCATAATAACACTCCACCCTCTCCCTCTATCTCTCTCTCCCTCTACCTCCCTCTCTCTCCCTCAACATATCTCTGTCTCTATCTCACTACCTCCCTCTCTCCCTCTCTCTCTCTCTATCCACCCTCTTCCACACTTCCTCTAAGCTATCTCTCTCCCCCTCACCCCCTTCCCTCTCCTTTCTCCCTCACCCCCTTCCCTATCCCTTTCTCCCTTCTTCTGATACTCTCAATACATCCACAAGGGCACACCTGGGAATATGGGAGGCTCAGGGAGAGGGGTGTCAACAAGGAGGATGATGGCCGATCCGGGAAGGCCACAGTGGGAGGAGGAAATCATCACAAGGGAAAAGGAATGGGAGAGGAAGATATTGGTGATCACTGAGGAGGAACTCAATAAAACAGAAAAGGAATGGGAGAGGAAGATATTGGTGATCAGAGAGGAAATGGAGAAGAGGATAGCTGAGGAGAGTAGAAAATGGGAAATGCAAGTCAAAAAAGCAGAAACCAAGATACAGATCATAGAAGTGAAGCTGCAGGGACTGACACAGAATCGAGACAAAAGTACCTGGCCAGAAACGGCGCTCGGAGCTTGTGCACCAGACACAGCCAAAGGGAATGGGGAGATAAGAGAACTCTTGTATGCACAGGCACTGGCAGACACACATGGGGCCCGAAGCAAGACGAGCAGGATAACAACACACGAGAGGGATATAGAAGCAGCAGCCAGGGTCAAGAAGAGCACCACAGTAACAACGAATGAGAACACAGTAACAACACATGAGAGGGTAGACAAAGCAGCAGACACACTAAACGCGGAGACACCAACAACACACTGCAGCGGACAGGGACGTATGAGCAGACCGGACACACAAAGGAACACGGGGGATACAACCATGACAGCACCGGGAGAGGCTAATGCATCTCTGACAAGGCAATGGGAGACACAGTGGGAGGAGGAAAGGGAGAAGTCAATCTTTATCTATGGCCTGAAGGAAGTAGAAGGGGACACCCATGACAGAAGAAAACAGGAGGAGAAAGAAAGGATCGAAGGTATCATGCTAGTAATAGGGGGAGACACATCCCAAGTGGCAAATTTTCGGAGAATCGGGTGGTACACAAGGGGAAGAAATCGACCTCTCAAGGTAATCTTCAAGGCAGAATCAGCCCGCACCACGATCTTGCAAGAGAAAGCACGGCTGAAGACAAATCAGGGGTACCAGAATGTATACCTAGATCGGGACAGAACGCAGGAAGAGAGGGAGGCCCGGAAGGAGAAGATAAGAAGGCGAAGGGAGGAGAGAGAGGAGACAGCGAGATACGGAGGACACCAAGCCCAAGCAGGGCAAACACACACACTGGAAGTACCCACGGCGGGCCACAAATCTCAAACACCCCACGACAACCATACACTTTAACACCACACACACTCATCAGTCCCCCTGTCCCCACCCCAGCAACCCAAAACCCACCATCACAGCTCCCCCACCCCCACCACAAACTCCACCCCGCCAACCCATTCCCCAACCATACAATCCCCCCCACCCATGCTGCAACCCCCTATGGGAACCCTGCCCACACCCCCCCAGCCCACCAAGATCTCCACAGGGCCACAGTATTGGAAACAAGGTTGAAGGTTTGGTACACAAACACGGATGGAATAACGAATAAGTATGAAGAGTGGAATGAAAGAATAGGTGAGGTGTCCCCAGACATCATAGCTGTCACAGAAACTAAACTAAATGAGACAGTAACAGATGCAATCTTCCCACAGGGATATCAGATCCTGAGGAAAGATAGAAAGAGCAGGGGGGGGGAGGGGTTGCACTGCTTGTAAGGAACCGCTGGAGATTCGAGGAAATGGAAGGAATGGAGGTGTGTAGAGAAAGGGACTTCATAGTAGGTACCATCCAGTCTGGGGAGCACAAGATAGTCATTGCAGTGATGTATAACCCACCACAGAACTGCAGGAGACCAAGTGAGGAATATGATGAGAACAACAGAGCGATGGTGGACACTCTGGCAGTGGTGGCAAGAAAAGCGCACATGAGCAGAGCGAAGCTACTGGTCATGGACGATTTCAACCACAGGGAGATCGACTGGGAGAACCAAGAACCACGTGGGGGTCCAGAAACTTGGAGAGCCAAGATGATGGACATGGTACTGGAAAACCTGATGCACCAACATGTCAGGGACACGACCAGAGAGAGAGGGGATGATGAACCAGCAAGACTGGACCTTGTATTCACCCTGAACAGCTCAGATATTGAAGACATAACATACGAGAGCCCCCTGGGAGCCAGTGACCATATGGTGCTGAGCTTTGAGTACATTGTAGAGCTACAGGTGGAGAGGGAAAACGGTACCGAAAGAGACAAACCAGACTTTAAAAGAGGAAACTACACGGGCACGAGGAATTTCCTGCAAGAGGTTCAGTGGGAAAGGGAACTGGAAGGACAGACAATAAATGAAATGATGGAATACGTAGGGTCAAAGTGCAAGGAGGCAGAGGAGCGGTTTATACCCAGAGGAAAAAGAATAAACGGGAAGGCCAGAAAGAGCCCCTGGTTTACCCAAAGGTGCAGGGAGCCAAAGACTCAGTGTGTCAGAGAATGGAAAAGGTACAGAAGGCAAAGAACCCAAGTAAACAAAGAGATTAGTAGAAGAGCTAGAAACGAGTATGCACAGGTACGGAGGGAGGCCCAGAAACAGTATGAAAACGACATAGCATCGAAAGTTAAGTCCGACCCGAAACTGATGTACAGTCACATCAGAAGGAAGACAACAGTCAAGGGCCAGGTGATAAGGCTGAGGAGAGAAGATGGGGAACTCACAAGTAACGATCAAGAGGTATGAGAGGAGCTCAACTTGAGGTTTAAGGAAGTATTCACAGTGGAGGAAGAAAGGCAGCTGGGTAGACAGGACGGGGCGCGTCACCAACAAGGGATGTATCAAATGCTAGAGGGCATACACACAACTGAGGAGGTGGTGAAGCAGTTACTCAGTGACCTTGATACCTCAAAGGCGATGGGTCCGGACAATATCTCCCCATGGGTTCTTCGGGAAGGAGCTGAGGTACTGAGTGTGCCACTTACCATAATATTCAACACATCACTTGAAACTGGGCAGCTACCTGAGGTATGGAAGAAGGCCAACGTAGTCCCCATCTATAAAAAAAGGAGACATAAAAGAGGCACTAAACTATAGACCGGTGTCACTTACATGTATAGTGTGCAAAGTCCTAGAGAAAATCATCAGGAAAAGAATGGTGGAGCACCTCGAGCTGAACAGGATAATAAACACCAGACAGCACGGATTCCGGGAGGGCAAATCCTGTGTAACAAACCTCCTAGAATTCTATGATAAAGTAACAGAGGTAAGGCAAGAGAGAGAAGGGTGGGTTGATTGCATTTTCCTGGACTGCAGGAAGGCCTTCGACACAGTTCCTCACATGAGATTAGTAAAGAAGATGGAAGAACAAGCAGGTATAACAGGAAGGGCACTGGAATGGATCAGGGAATACCTCACAGGGAGGCAACAACGGGTCATGGTGCGTGATGAGGTATCACAGTGGGCGCCTGTGACGAGCGGTGTACCGCAGGGGTCAGTCCTAGGACCAGTGTTATTCTTGGTATATGTAAATGACATGACGGACGGGATAGACTCAGAAGTGTCTCTGTTCGCAGATGATGTGAAATTAATGAGAAGAATCACATCGGAAGAGGACCAAGCAGGACTTCAAACAGACCTGGATAAGCTCGACATCTGGTCTAGCAACTGGCTTCTCGAATTCAATCCCACCAAATTCAAAGTCATGAAGATCGGAGAAGGGCAAAGAAGACCGCTGACAGAGTACAGGCTAGGCGGACAAAGGCTACAAACCTCGGCAAAGGAGAAAGACCTTGGGGTGAGAATAACGCCAAGCACGTCTCCGGAGGCACACATCAACCAGATAACTGCGGCAGCATATGGGCGACTGGCAAACCTAAGATTAGCGTTCCGTTACCTTAACAAGGAATCGTTCAAGACACTGTACACCGTGTACGTCAGGCCCATACTAGAATATGCAGCACCAGTATGGAACCCACACCTGGTCAAGCACGTAAAGAAACTAGATAAAGTGCAAAGGTTTGCGACAAAGTTAGTTCCACAACTCAGGGGTCTGTCCTATGAAGAAAGGTTGAGGGAAATAGGACTAACAACACTGGAGGAAAGAAGGGTCAGAGGAGACATGATAACGACATACAAAATACTGCGGGGAATCGACAAGGTAGACAGTGATAGGATGTTCCAGAGAGGGAACACAGAAACAAGGGGACACAACTGGAAGCTGAAGACTCAGATGAGTCAAAGGGATGTTAGGAAGCATTTCTTCAGCCACAGAGTAGTCAGGAAGTGGAATAGTCTAGAGAAAGATATAGTGGAGGCAGGAACCATACATAGTTTTAAGACAAGGTATGATAAAGCTCATAGAGCAGGGAGAGCAGAGACCCAGTAGCGGACAGTTAAGAGGCGGGGCCAGGAGCTGACTCTCGACCCCTGCAACCACAATTAGGTGAGTACACACACACACACACACACACACACACACACTCACACTAATACACACACACACACACTAACACACACACACACACACACACACTAACACACACTAACACACACACACACACTCACACACACTCACACTAACACACACACACACACACTCACACACACTCACACTAACACACACACACACACACTCACACTAACACACACACACACACCTCACACACACACACACACTCACACACACACTCACACACACACACACACACACACTCACACACACACACACACACACACACACACACCACACACACAACACACACACACACACACACACACACACACACACACACACACACACACACACACACACTCACACACACACACACTCACACACACACACACTCACACACACACACACACACTCACACACACACACAATGTGATGTCTGTAACTTATTAACTTCAGCAGACACCAGTATCAGCTGCTGCCTCGTGTACGTGGCCTCCTTTTGAAAGTTTACGTTATGCTGTTATATCAAGTATAATTCTGACATTATATGTAAAAGTTAAAAAAAAAATTAACATTAAGGGGCCTTTAGAAAAGTATTATATTCAGCAAAATAAAAAAAAACATGAAAAAAATAAAAAATGAAAACACAGACTTTTCTGTATATATTTTTATATATATATAAAACCTGGAGGACTGTTTTTTAACGTGTTTTTTAACAATTCTCAGTCCATAATCCACATAGGAGCTCACCCAGTGCTGCTGCTGCAGTAGCCGCAGCAGCCACCGCCGCAGCAGCAGCCGCCGCAGAAGCAGTAGCAGCAGCAGCAGCAGCAGCCGCCGCCGCAGAAGCAGTAGCAGCAGCTGCAGCAGTCGCCATGCCCACAACACAAACGTTGCTCATTTCCAGCGACACCACATTTCACAGGACACCACAATTTGTTCCTACCAACCTGCGACCGGTTTCGAGGGATTTTTCTACGCCTGTAGCTCAGCCTTTAGCCAAGCTTCCATGCTGATTACTTATTCAACCAGGCTATTGCTGTTGGTGGCACACCTGCCCCCACAACCATCACAACCTGGTTGATCTGGCACCCTGGATACAATACTGTGTGGGTTTTTGTTGTTTACACCAAATTATACCAATAAACAGCCAGCTGTCACTGTGTCTTTCCCTCTTTAATTGCTTGTGTGATACAAAATATGTAAGATATGTTTACTGAATTATTGAATATGTAAAAGGATCTTTAAACTACAACTCTTGGTTCCTAAAGGAACCAAGAAACTATTCAACATTACACCAGGAGCTACAACCTTGTATGATTTTGTATTCAGCTTTTCCAGTCACTGGTGAGGGTTTAGGGTGCTCATGACTAATTTCCAGGATATCCCGGATAGTTCTTGGTTAATTTTGTCATAGTCAAAGTTTACAGGAGTTCTTAGCCAGTAAACTCTGACTTCATGTAAATTTTCAGGAGAACATAAACACCTTTTAACCTGTCCAAGTCTTTAATGTTTTAAATTCCTAATATGATTTTGGTTATTGAAAATAGACATCTGTTTTCGTTCATTACTACTGTGATTATGTCCCTATTACTTCCTCGTTGTTTGTGAAGATCAAATCTTGTATATTTTCATTTCTAGTGGGATCAGTTATCTGTTGGTTCAATGCAAACGTTTCACGAAGCCTCATTAGTTACCTGGTATGTACTTGTTGAGCCAGAGTGCTTCCAGCAACTATTTCTGACATAATGCTTTGATGAACCATCTTCCATTTTATATTTGGGAGACTGAAATCTCCAAGGAAGATAATATTTGGCTTGGGATTTTCCAGCCTTTCAACACAGCTATATCTATCTTCCTTATCTGATATGTGAATTTCTCAGCCGTTGCTGACGGTGGTTTACATACAAGGATAATTTACCTGATTCCTATTTTCTACTTTAAAACCTAGAATTTTTGCTGTATCATTCAACAAATTTAGTGATTCTGGGCAACAAAAAGTATCTTTCACAGAGTCCTTCTCCTCACCCTGACCTATTAACATTTATACATACAATAGTTTTTTTATCGTTATCTCACCGTCCAAAACATCCCTTGTACGTGTTTCTATAAATGCTCCACTAATATAACTAACTTTGTCATTTATATTTGATTTCAAACCTGATTGTTTTAAAAAAGCAAGCAAAATTTACAATTTGAGATGTTTTGGTTGGGTGTGCATTTAATCAGTAGCACTGGTGATGTGCTACCTGGTATGGCCCCTGGTGTACATATCCCTGCTTTCTCCAGTATTGCTTGTACATTTGATCCTGCTGAGTGTATGACTGACTTGGCTTGTCCCTCTGTACCACCTGTAGTACTTCTTTGTTGGTCCCCTTTCTGGGGTCTGCTCGTTTCTCTTTTTCTCTAAAAAAAAAGAATGATGTCCATTTTTCCTTCCCCTGCTTTCTCTGTAGCGCCACGTTCATAAAATTCTTGCCCTACCTCAAGTTTACGTGGAGTGTGTTCCGAGGGCCAACTCCATCCCGGCCCGGTCCCAGACCAAGCCTCCCGGTGGATGGCCTGTTCAACCAGGCTATTGGCGTTTGCCGAACGAATTCCAACGTAAGCACCACAACCTGGGTGATTAGGCACTGACTTGAGAAACTTGTCCAGTTCTTTCTTGAAGACATCCAGGGGTCTGGTGGTAATCCCCCCTTGGTCCCTTTACGCTTATTGAGTTTTCTCTTAATGTACTCAATGAACTGCTTTTCATAGGGTATGATTTGTGTGTACAGATATGGGGCCAATTTCTCTAGAATTTTCCAAATGTGAAATATAATGAATCTTTCTCGCCTACGTTCAAAGGATAGTCTTCAGTTATTTCCAGTAATGTAGGTGTGTGACTGAATTATGCGAGCAGTGAAGATTCTCTGCACATTCCCCAGGTCTGTAATTTCACCTGCATCTTGCAGTCACGCGAAAAATCGCACCACACAGCGTCTTACAAGCATACAAATTATCCCTACTGCCCTGAAGGCGGAGGCAGAAGCTATGAATCGAACCCTGCACACACACAACTGGGCTAGTACATGCGAGCTTCGCAACACACAATAATAATTATACAAGACGACGGATTATCACTGTACCCCCGGGGATTAACCACGAACTCCAGGGGATTACCCACGTACCCCAGGGGATTACAGCGTCACCCCACCACCATTTTGACGACAATAAACGATGACGCTACAACAAATTAAGATAAACACTGATGGCAGGGCGGGGATTTTGAGGGAGGGAGGGAGGGAAAGAGAAAGATTTAGGGAGAGGAGAAGGTGAAGCTACCGAGAGAAAGTACTATCCTCCCGTCATATAAGCATGAACAGGAAACCTGTACAATGTTTTGCACTCTGGCAGATCGTCTTTTTTTCAGTTTCCTGACCATCTAAAATAAAAGGTAAATCTTACAATCTTGTACTTACTTTCAGTGTACAAATATATGTACTTAATATATCTTATTACAATATTTCTTTTTTTCTAATTTAGCAGTCGTTATGCGAGACCAGGCCGCGGAGACGATGATCCCACGATACAGATAAGAGGAATGTAAGAAAGAGGATGGGGCAAATAAGAAAACTTAGAGATGAAGATGCCCGAAAGATGTTTTCGGGGCTCAACGCCTCCGCAGCCCGGTCCCAGACCAGGCCGACTGGTGGATCAAGGCCTGATCAACCAGGCTGTTACTGTTGCAAAGCAGAGAATGGTATAATATACACAGGAGAGTAGAAGGAGCTTACGACGACGTTTCGGTCCGACTTAATCCATTTACAAAGTCACAGTGTGACTTTGTAAATAGTTCAAGTCGGACCGAAATGTGGTGGTAAGCTGCTCCTCTATATGTGGGTTGTGTGTGTGTTGTTCCAGTCACGGTATTGTGCCTTTTTGTTATTAATGGTGTAATATGAAGGAGAGAGAGAGAGAGAAACTCCCTTGAAGGGGGGTGGGGCGAACAATAGAAACAATAATACAAGTAATAAGCACCAGTGATATCGTCCCCGCTGAATACTGAGTCCAACCAGAGGGGCAGTGATGGCTGCACTGTGGCCCACCACTGCCTCAGTGTCTACTACACTGACTATGTTAGTCGACACCACACAGCCTGCAGAAGCGTACGCCAGCAAGTGGTACCTGCCGCACCCCGCCCCCAATCCCAAGACGACCTGTGAACACGCTGTCATATGACTTAAGACTAGTCATGTAATATCAGGGAATACTACCCAGCGAATGCAATAACAACATAAACAGCTGTAAGAGGTATGAAATGTGTGAAAAGTAGGGGGGCCGTGGACACAATATGAGAACACTGTATCAACATTCGTATTTCCATACTTTTTAACATCTTATCAGAAGATATAAGAAACACTGTCGGAGTAAGAGCAGAAGTCTTCAAGAGGAAACTCAATCAGTATCTCCAACTGCGAAATCAACAAGGCTGTTGATCACCCAGGCATCTTACTGCTGATGGCCAGAGGGCCATCAGTAGTAAGATGCCTGGGTGACCAGACAAGCCTGGCCCAGGGCCGGGCTGCAGGAGTAGAAAAACTCTCGAAACCCATGAAAGGTAAATTAACACATGTTATTTTACAGCTCTATACATCACTAGTGAGACCTCATTTGGATTATGCAGCTCAGTTTTGGTCTCCTTACTACAGGATGGATATAGATTCATTGGAGAACATACAAAGAAGAATGACTAAAATGATTTACAGTATAAGAAATCTCCCGTATGAAGATAGACTTAGAGCGTTGAATCTCCACTCTCTGGAGAGACGTAGAATGAGGGGAGATATCATCGAGGTGTACAAGTGGATGATGGGCATAAACAAAGGAGATATTAATAAAATACTGAGGATATCGAACCAAGTAAGAACCAGAAATAACGGATTTAAATTGGATAAATTTAGATTTAGAAAGGACATAGGCAAGTACTGGTTTTCGAACAGAGTTGTAGATGCGTGGAACAATCTTCCGAGTAGGGTGATAGAGGCTAGGACCTTGGGTGGCTTTAAAAAGAGATTGGACAAATATATGAGTGGGAGGGGCTGGGTTTGATTTGTGTCGTGAGTACGGGAATAAATTCTTAGGTAGTGGTGGTTTTGATAAGGACCTGCCTTGTATGGGCCAGTAGGCCTTCTGCAGTGTTCCTCCATTCTTATGTTCTTATGTAACCTTCTGAATACTTTATTTAGACTAGGCTTGATAAAGCTCATGGCGAGTGAAACGTTCCTAAATACCTATCCATAAAACCACTACCACTATTACCACATTCCAATATAAACACCGCCCACACACCAACACCACTATCCAGTGGACTCACAGTATCCTTGCATTTCTCTTCCTGAAGTATCTTCAGATACAGCACTACTCCTGGTGGATGCCACCAGATTTTGTTGCCAGAGATGAGCCAGGAAACCGAGAGTAACGACCCTTATCTCAGCAGTTACTTAACAAAAGTAACTCGCAGTGAGTGATGCTCACCACCACCACTGCGCGATTCCATTACCTGCTCGTTTAGATGGCAGATGCCACTCACCTTACCACTGCTTGAAGGGGACTGTAATTAACGCAACAAACATCACCAACCTGTCGATCACCAGAGGCTTTGTCGAAGATTTAATATATCTTGATGTCCAAATAAAACGACGTCTGTTAATAAAGATTCCATAGTACTTGTGTTTTTGACTTACAACCAGAAATAGTGTCAATACGTATTGGGTGGGTCTTGGGAGAGATATACTCCTCGTAAGGATGGTAACGTTATATTTACAGTCTGTGAAGGAGAGCCCAGCCACGTCTGTCCAGTTTGTAGGTCTATGACTAGTGAGGGTGCACGCCTATGCGTCGCTACGCACATGCGCTGAGCCTCTGACGTCAGCGGGTATCGTGACGTCACACGCAAAGGGACCAGCTGTATAATTAGGATGAATGCTGATACACTACACAAGTGTATATATGATACTGACACGACATACGTACATTACAATATAACCAGGGAGAGTGTCAATACGTACATTACAATATAACCAGGGAGAGTGTCAATACGTACAATATAACCAGGGAGAGTGTCAATACGTACATTACAATATAACCAGGGAGAGTGTCAATACGTACATTACAATATAACCAGGGAGAGTGTCAATACGTACATTACAATATAACCAGGGAGAGTGTCAATACGTACATTACAATATAACCAGGGAGAGTGTCAATACGTACAATATAACCAGGGAGAGTGTCAATACGTACATTACAATATAACTACAAATACGATAATCCAGAAAAAATAAAATACAAATAAAAAAAATTCTGCAAAACCTTAACCGCAGATGACACAAACAAAATACAAAAACAAAGCTTCAAGTACAAAGAAAACACAAGCCTATTAACAAACAAATTCCAACTACGAACACAGGAATTTCACCATAATTTCCCTGTAATATGAAAATTAAATTGTACAATATTTTTAGTCACCACTAGTACAATTTCCAGGTCCCTGAACATGATAATGGTAAACAATACCATGTGTAAGTTAGGTATCTTCATTCCGAAACGTTTCGCCTACACAGTAGGCTTCTTCATAGTCTGGGAACAATGTTCCAGACTATGAAGGGACTGACCACCTCAAAACTACGACTTCAGGGGTGATGGACTGATTACATCGTCTCTACTGTTTCTGCTGCCTCCTCTGTACTAGACTGAAGAAGCCTACTGTGTAGGCGAAACACTTCGGAATAACGATGGCTAACTGTTGCACATGTGTCTTAATTATCAGCTTTAACCCTGCCTGTGTATAACTTGGTTACTATGGTTGTAGAATCTTGTACATAATTTTATCAAGAGTGTAGAGTAGTGGTAGCCTGGCAGTTACCCACGTACACCACTGCTCAACAACAACTACTCACCTCTTGTTTCCTTCAACAGTTGGCAATAATAAAGTTTTAATATTAATGAAATAATGATAATTTTATTTCATTGGCTCCAACAGGAACAGAGTTCTTCGTCATCTGTGCCTTCATTAACCCCAACACTTCACTTCTCAAATCTCCTACTGGAGCATCTCATACCACCTCTTGCTATGAAGTTTAGAGTTCCGTTAGACTCGCAGGGGTACTTAACATTTTTACGATTACAGACCCTCAATGGGTTGCCTAATACAAGGTGTTTCAAAACGATGGACCTAATTTCAAACCAGTTTACTTTGAAATTGGGTCCATCTCTTTAAAAGTTTCCCCATACCTCCTTCACAGACTGTCGAAATCACCACCACCAGTATGACTTCAAAAGATGTCAATAGCTTGGTTTTACTTGACATATGGATAGCCAGCAACGGAACAGCTGATAGTTTATTCTAATCAATGGATAGTTAGCAACAGAATAGCTAACAAGTTTATTCCTATCTAACAACTTTTTTTTAAACTGTTCAGAGATGGAGTCCCATACCCCCATTATTTGGTTCCCATACCCCAAGGGGTATGCATACCCCCGGTTAAGAACCCTACATTAGAGTGCCCCAAATCTTATTGGCTGCCCCTTACAAACATTAACTCTTCACAGTGGGAGTGAGACAAGTTATACCTCTCAGTAAGACAGACCATCCCTGCAACACTAGCAGCAAGTGTGCAAACATACTGCATAAATAAATTGCCAAATTAAAATTAGGTCATTTTAGAGATCAACAGATTTTAGATAAGCAAAATAATTAAGGTATTGTATTTGAACTGCAAATACAGCAAATGCAAATATCAAATAAACGATAATTACAAATACACAACTTTAATTTCTTTCCGAATACATGTAAAAACAATTACCAATTTTCGGAGGCTACAAATACAACTACGTATATTGCTTCATCCCGACTACGTATATTGCTTCATCCCGGCTTGCAACCGTAATTATACAAGCAGACAACACCTGTCCCAACAACAACAACAATCGCCGCCGCTATCACTACCCCCCCCCCCCGTCCCCAGTGATCACAATTACCAATACCATCACCCCCCACAAGAACCACTACCTCACAGCCTAGCACGACCTCACAGTCATCTTATGAATCCCTGAATCAAGATTTCAGAAGGACGTAGAATGAGTGAAATATGATTAAGTATACAATTGGAAAATAGGTATAAATATAACAAAGCAACGTTGGATTGAAATATATCTTTCTAAAGAATATAAGAGGAGTGGAACAAACTGAGAAGTTGAATACTGTAGATAATACCTTAATTAACTTTGAAAAGAGATTTGATAAATATATAAATAGGAATGGTTGGGATTGAGAAAGACATGGCAAGCATGAGCCAAATGCAGTACTAATGATGTGCCTAACACGGGGCTGTTGGCCAACTGCAATGGTCCTCTAATGTTCTTATGAACACGAGAATGACAGGCAGCAGAAGACAAACATGTCAAGCACTAATGAACGATGACAACCGCCACCTGAAAAAAAACAATGTCTTGTTTACAAAGACAAGAGCAGGGTTTCGGAGTGTCCAGGTGAGGCCAGATGGTGACACCTGTATGGTGGTAATAACCTCACTCCTCACCCCCTTCACCACCTGCCATGCTTTCAAGTGTCACACCCACGACACATCACCTCTCACTCTCCTCTAACTGCCATCCTAGTTCTCCTTCCTTATTGTCACCCCCTGCACGACCACCACTACCCACAACCACCACCCCCGTGCACGACCACCACTATCCACAACCACCACCCTCCTGCACTACCACCACTACCCACAACCACCACCCTCCTGCACGACCACCACTACCCACAACCACCACCCTCCTGCACTACCACCACTACCCACAACCACCACCCTCCTGAACTACCACCACTACCCACAACCACCACCCCCCTGCACTACCACCACTATCCACAACCACCACCCTCCTGCACGACCACCACTACCCACAACCACCACCCTCCTGCACTACCACCACTACCCACAACCACCACCCTCCTGCACTACCACCACTACCCACAACCACCACCCCCCTGCACGACCACCACTACCCACAACCACCACCCTCCTGCACGACCACCACTACCCACAACCACCACCCTCCTGCACTACCACCACTACCCACAACCACCACCCTCCTGCACGACCACCACTACCCACAACCACCACCCTCCAGCACGACCACCACTACCCACAACCACCACCCTCCTGCACTACCACCACTACCCACAACCACCACCCTCACGACCACCACTACCCACAACCACCACCCCTCTGCACGACCACCACTACCCATAACCACCACCCCCGTGCACGACCACCACTACCCACAACCACCACCCCCCTGCACGACCACCACAACCCACAACCACCACCCCCAGCACGACCACCACTACCCACAACCACCACCCTGCACGACCACCACTACCCACAACCACCACCCTCCTGCACGACCACCACTACCCACAACCACCACCCCTGCACGACCACCACCCAACCACCACCTCACACCCACTACACCACCACCCCCGTGCACGACCACCACTACCCACAACCACCACCCCCCTGCACGACCACCACTACCCACAACCACCACCCCTCTGCACGACCACCACTACCCATAACCACCACCCATACATCCAGCCCCAATAAAACTACCATTACACTACGAACAAAAACACATCCAGCACAGTGTAACTACCACCACTCGCCAAGACCTCTCCTAGCTAGTCACACATGCTTCCTAAAATACACAAAACACTTTTTATGTCAACACTATACAAATACAAGAAAATATTAACCACTCCTACCCAATTACAAAAATAAAAACTAATAAAGGATTTTATTTAAAGTAAAAGAAATGGCAGCAATTTTATACATACATACTAGGTCCACTCTCTCCCTGCTCCATGAGCTTAATCGTACCTCTTCTTAAAGCTATGTATGGTACCTGCCTCACTGCCTCACTTTCCAGACTATTCCACTTCCTGACAACTCTGTGATTGAGGAAATATTTACTAACATCTCTGTGGCTCATCTGAGTCTTCAACTTCCAACTGTGACCCCTTGTTGCTATGTCCCATCTCTGGAATATCCTGTCTCTGTCCACCTTGTCGATTCCTCTCGGTATTTTATATGTCGTTATCACATTCCCCCTGTCCTCCAGTGTCGTCAGGTCGAGTTCCCTTAACCTCTCCTCGTAGGACATGCCCCTTAGCTCCGAGACTAGTCTCGTTGCAAACTTTCGCACTTTCTCTAGTTTCCTGACGTGCTTGGCCAGGTGTGGGTTCCAAACCGAAGCTCCATACTCCAATATGGGTCTGACGTACACGGTGTACAGGGTCCGGGACGACTCCTTACTGAGATACCGGAATGCTTTTCTTAGGTTCGCTAGTCGTCCATGTGCTGCAGCAGTTATTTGGTTGATGTGCGCCTCAGTAGATGTGCTCGGTTGTATACACACTCTGAGATCCTTTTCCTTGAGTGAGGTTTGTAATCTTTGGGCCCCTAGACTGTACTCTGTCTGCGGTCTTCTTTGTCCTTCCCCGATCTTCATGACTTGGAACTTGATGGGGTTGAACTCCAGGAGCCAGTTTCTGGACCAAGCTTGAAGCCTGTCCAGATCCCTCCGTAGTTCTGGCTTGTCCTCCTCTGAAGTGTGTGTGTGTTTGTGAGAGAGAGAGAGAGAGAGAGAGAGAGAGAGAGAGAGAGAGAGAGAGAGAGAGAGAGAGAGAGAGAGAGAGAGAGAATTTAATTTCTTTGTTGACGTTTCGGATGCTTCTTCATACATTTTTAGAATCTAAAAACGTATTACAATAATATTATAAACAATTTTAAAATAAAGTAGGATCATACTGGTTGACATTCTAACTACAACACGAACAAAGTGAACAAACTAAAATAATTTAGGTTATGCTAATGATTTACAGCGGACTTCAATTTACATACCTTTGTATAGAAATAACTTGTTTTAAAGCGAGAAGAAATGAAGCAAGAAATTTCACAATCAAACAAACATTTGTGTAACTAAACGAAACTACTGATTACGAATGTTAATTAAATCATTTAGTGCATATGGTAAACAAAGAGTAATGTTACGTAATTTCTCAAAAATACGAACCAAACTCAGTCATTAATACCTTCACCTTTGATATTACCTTTGATGAATTTCGAGAATCTTCCTACTCCCGGAGCGCGGCCATGGACCAGGCTCGTCTGATGCTAGCCTGGTCAATCAGGCTGTTGTTACTGGTGTCCCGCTGTCCCACATATTCATCACAGTCTAATTGATCTGGCAAATGGTGAAGATTCTTGTCCAATTTCCTCTCGAAGAGGTGTTTCTGATATCTTCTGGTATGATGTTGAATAATCTAGGGCCACGCATGTTGATAGTGTTCCCTTATTGTGCCCACCGCACCCCTGCTTTTCACTGTGTTTATTTTGCACCTCCTCCCAAATCTCTGACTCCAGTATGTTATGGCAGTGTGCAGATTTGGGACAAGGTCCTCGAGTACTTTCCATGTATATATTATCATGTATCTCTCTCACCTCCTCTCCAGTGAGTACATATTTAAGAATTTAGTTCTTTCCCAGTAATTTGAATGATTTACTGGCTCTATGCGGGCCGTTAACGATCTCTGTATTTCTTCCAGCTCTAATATTTGTCCTGCCCTGAACGATTCCGCCAACACTGAACAATATTCCAAATCAGGGACCACTAGCCATTTGAAAAGTGTCATCATCAGCATAATTTCCTTTGTTTTGAAAGTTCTCATTACCCACCCCGTCATCCTCCTGGCTGTCGTGGCCTTTGTCTTGTGTTCTTTGTGAGAAAAGTCAGCCGACATAATTATTACCAAGTCTTCCACATGTTCCTTTCTTTCTATTTGACGATCCTCATGAGTTTTGTATAGTGTTCCTTTTTAGTTCATCATTCTTTCCATACCTAGGCAGCTGGAACTGTGTGTGTGTGTGTGTGTGTGTGTGTGTGTGTGTGTGTGTGTGTCTGTGTGTGTCTGTCTGTCTGTCTGTCTCTTCTGTCTCTCTCTCTCTCTCTCTCTCTCTCTCTCTCTCGTGCCCAATAGGTAAAACTTGCAATTTCGGCTTAAATAGCAACGATCTTCTTGCCGAATAAGACCAGCGAAAATTTGTGTATGCAATAATTTCGCAAAAATCATTCTGAACCTAACGAAAAAATATATTCCAATGTGTTTGTTTATAATTATTAAATTATTGTAAACGTATTTAAAATATATTTAGTTGGATTAGGCTAAATTAAATTGCGCTTATTATAATAAGATTAGGTAAGTTTTCTAAGGTTCTTTTTGTACAAAATTATTAATTTTTACATTAACATAAATGAAAAAAATATATCTTCAAACGTATTAGATAAAATTTTAGAAAGGATTTAATGTTAAATGACTTGTTACTAATTGACATTATATATATATATATATATATATATATATATATATATATATATATATATATATTAGAGAGAGAGAGAGCGTCATGTGTAATTTTCGCTCACCATGAGGCGGGCCAAAACGACATGGGTTCGAATCCTCGGCTACTCGCCTTGTTATTGATTAATACCACTCGTTCGTGGTTACAATAATATATATATACACTGCTCGTGAGGCTAGTACACCAAACGGGGAGTAGAATGAAATTAGCTCAGAGGCACCCACACCACCATATGTCCTCGGATCAAGGTAAAACACACAGCATTGCTGTGTGCTTGATTCTGTAGGATTGCGTGGTCCCGTGGGTTAGAGCGTCATGTGCGATTTTCGCTGATCATGAGGCGGACCAAAACGACATGGGTTCGAATCCTCGCCTAGTCGCATTGATATATATATATATATATATATATATATATATATATATATATATATATATATATATATATGTGTGTGTGTGTGTATATATATATGTGTGTGTATATATATATATATATGCAAGAAAACCACTATGAAAAAATAGAAGAATTCCAAGCGCTTTCGTGACTACTCACATTATCAAGGAACTATAACAGGAAACATGACAAGAAGGGCTTATATAAGGGCGAGACTACACCTCACAGTCACATCACACTAACAAAGACTACACCTCACAGTAGCGTAACATCGCACGACTCTGTGAAGAGGAACATAAGAAAGGACCTGAAACTCTTCCCAAGAATTAAGATTAGTCCAATTTATTATTAAATTCTTCCCAAATTTTATTAATTATAAATGAATCCAATTTATATAAACCAAAAGAAATATTCATATTATTTTCAAAACTGCTTTTAATGAAACATGATTCTATTATATTTCTCTCAACCATGGACTTGCTTGATACAACCTTCTCAGCATTTTGAAAATCAATTGATGGTTAAAATCTTCACATGAATAAATAGAGCATTAGAATCTTGTCCAGTTCTAATGCTATATTTATGTTGTTTTAATCTTAGTTCAAGACTTTTACCAGTTTGACCAAAATAATTAGAATTCTTACAGGAACTTAACATCCATCAGCATTTTGGGGGAATTTTTATCAAAAGTCTTTTACTGTATCAAGATTTTTAAATACAACTTTGATATTAAAATTTTAATTTTAGAAAGGATTTAATTTTAGATGAGTTCTTGCTAATTGACCAGTTTTACCTAATCGGCACGACACACACATTATATATATATATATATATATATATATATATATATATATATATATATAGAGAGAGAGAAGAGAGAGAGAAGAGAGAGAGAGAGAGAGAGAGAGAGAGAGAGAGAGAGAGAGAGAGAGAGAGAGAGAGAGAGAGAAGAGAGAGAGAGAGAGAGAGAGAGAGAGAGAGAGAGAGAGAGAGAGAGAGAGAGAGAGAGAGAGAGAGAGAGAGAGAGAGAGAGAGAGAGAGAGAGAGAGAGAGAGAGAGAGAGAGAGAGAGAGAGAGAGAGAGAGAGAGAGAGAGAGAGAGAGAGAGAGAGAGAGAGAGAGAGAGAGAGAGAGAGAGAGAGAGAGAGAGAGAGAGAGAGAGAGAGAGAGAGAGAGAGAGAGAGAGAGAAATTCCAAGCGCTTGGAATTTCACTATTTTTCACAGTGGTTGTTTTGCATATTGTGATATCACCTGTTTATTGTGATCTTATTGCATATAAATATATGCATACATACATACACCCCCACACGCACACACAGAGAGGTTAAGGGAACTCAATCTGACAACACTGGACGACAGGAGGGATAGGGAGAACATGATAACTTATAAAATAATGAAAGGAATTGACACGGTGGGAAGGGACAGAATGTTTCAGAGATGGGACACAGCAACAAGGGGTCACAACTGGAAGCTGAAAACTCAGATAAGCCATAGGGATATTAGGAAGCATTTCTTCAGCCACAGAATTGCCAGGAAGTGGAACAATCTGGAGAGTGACGTAGTGGAGGCAGGATCCATACATAGCTTTAAGAAGAGGTATGATAAAGCTCACAGAGCAGGGAGAGAGTGGATCTAGTAGCGACCAGTGAAGAGGCAGGGTCGGGAGCTATGAATCGACACCCTGCAACCACAATTAGGTGAGTACACACACACACTCAAGTCGTAAAGAACTACAGTCAACGAATAATATGAGAATAGACGGGGACTCGAACTATGGTCTTTATGTGTAGCAAACACAACGATGTACCAGTGAGCTACAAGTCTTATTTATTTTAACTCAACGGCCATCTCCCGGCAAGGTAGGATGACCCAAAGATGAAAACACATTCATCATCATTCACTAAACAGTCGTTTTTCCAGAACCCCGACATTATAATCATCTGCAACATCCCCACGCTTCCCTCACAGTGCAGGCACTGCTTTCCCACCTCCAGGACGTAACTGTCAACATTGGAGATATGAATCAAGCTTCCAGCTATCTGGCAATCGTCGAATCATTTCCGGCAACATGTTGAACCTGTTTTCTATGAGGTCACACTGGTTCTGCTTTTCCGGTCACTACCCGCGGTGATATGTTATCACCTTCCATGACTTGTGTTGTGATCAGGGTCTTCATTATCTTTCTCACCTGTTAAGTTGGTCTGTTCTAGCTCTCATGTGTAGGGCCACAATTTCCTTTACTTTATGAATATCTCACAAAATTATCTGTTTACCTGTGTCCATCATTCTGTTGTAACTACGATTATGCATCTATAAATTGGTTTTGGTCAAATTTTATACTGTTAAGCTACAAGATTTGTTCCAAGGAAAGAGAGGGCAGCTCCAATTCTTTGAATCAAGAGCTTTCATGAGAATCAAGACACCAGTGGCGAAGAACTTAAGAGAGCAGTGAGAGGGTGGCCGGGTCAGAGACAGCTCGGCCAGCACTTGAGTGGCGCGCCAAATACCTTCATCAATGTAAACACCTTCGTCAACACACACACACACACACACACACATCATCAAGATGATGTGCAAAACATGCAGCAGTTAGGTATCTTGAAAGATACCAACTGTTGCAATGTGAAACTCCTCGGGAACTGAATACTATGTCCATCATTATAGGTGTCAGACACAGCCAGACAACAGTCAGACAACAGTCCTGACAAAGCCTCCCGGTGGATCAGGGCCTGATCAACCAGACTGATACTGCTGGCCGCACGTAGTCCAACGTACGAACAACAGCCCGACTGATCGAGTAATCTACGTATCTGTCCGGCTCCCTCTTGAAGCCAGCCGGGGGTCTATTGGTAATTCCCCCTTATGCATGGTGGGAGGCTGTTGAGCAGTCTTGGGTCCCGGATACTTATTGTGTTTTCTCTCAGTGCACTCATGGCGCCCCTACTTTTCATTGGGGGATGTTGCACCGTCTGCCCAGTCTTTTGCTTTCGTCTGCAGTGATTTGTGTGTGCTGGTGGGCGTCTCGGCTCCTGCTGCTTCTATGGAAAATGGTATAAAATACCGACAAGTTGGCGAGTAAGACACATGCGCAACACTTGGGTAGCTTTATTAATGAAGCGTTTCGCCTACATGGTAGGCGTCTTCAGTCAAATACAGAGAATGTAATGAAGGCAGAAGTCACGAAGTAAAGATAATATTATCAGTCCATTAACCTTGTAGGAATAGTTTGAGGTTGTCATTCCCTCAGCCATGGTCTTGAACGATATCGTTCGTGACCTTGGGGCTCAACTCTTATCCGGGCTGAGAGACTGACTACCATAAAAGCTACCTCAAGGCAGCAGTGGCTGCTGCTGCCTTCATACTTTTACTCTCCTCTGTATTTGACTGAAGTCTACTGTGTAGACGAAACTTCTTAACAATTCAGATACCTAATTGTTGCACATGTCTTAATCTACTGCATGATGTGATGGTGTTATGTGATGCTCATGTCGCCACTCACAACCAATCTAATTCAATGGGTGGGAGGTGGTGGTCGTAGTGGGTGGTGGTCGTAGTGGGTGGTCGTGGTGGGTGGTGGTCGTAGTGGGTGGTGGTCGTGGTGAGTGGTGGTCGGGTGGGTGGTGGTGGTGGTGGTCGTGGTGGGTGGTGGTCGTGGTGGGTGGTAGTCGTAGTGGGTGGTGGTCGTAGTGGGTTGTCGTCGTGGTGGGTGGTGGTCGTAGTGGGTGGTCGTCGTGGTCGTCGGCGGCGCTGGCAGCGGTAGAAGCAGCAGCAACAACAGCAGTAACAGAAGCAGCAACAGCAACAGAAGCAGTAGCAGCAACAGAAGCAGCAACAGCAACAACAGAAGCAGAGCAACAGCAACAGAAGCAACAGCAACAGAAGCAGCAGCAACAACAGAAGCAGCAACAACAGCAGCAGCAGCAACAGAAGCAGCAGCAACAACAGAGCAGCAGCAGCAGCAACAGAAGCAGCAGCAGCAACAACAGAAGCAGCAGCAACAACAGAAGCAGCAGCAGCAACAGAAGCAGCAGCAACAACAGAAGCAGCAGCAACAGCAGCAACAACAGAAACAACAGTAGCAGCAGCAGCAACAACAGAAGCAGCAGCAACAGAAGCAGCAGCAGCTGCTACAAAACTGTTACAATACCGTTGCTACAAAACTGTTACAATACTGTTGCTACAAAAATGTTACAATACTGCACCGTTTTCAATCTCCCCTAGACATGAAAACAGTAGTTTTCAATCTCAACTAGACATGAAAACAGTAGTTTTCAATCTCCCCTAGACATGAAAACAGCAGTTTTCAATCTTCTCCCATAGACGTGAAAAACAGTAGTTGTCGTCATACTGTTATGTTGGTGGCGAGACCAGTTTACGACCACTATATTACTGTGAAGTATAATTAATCAGTATAAAGTCTTGTCGCCATGAGATCCATCAGTTGTGATAAGATAACACAATCGTCAAACCCACCAGAATTTCATCATTATATCGACAGTGACGTATGATAGCACGTGTGTATGTGCGCGCGCGCGCACGAACGTACACACGTTCACACACACACACACACACACACACAGGATGTTCCAGAGATGGGACACAGAAACAAGGGGTCACAACTGGAAGTTGAAGACTCAGATGAGTCAAAGGGATGTTAGGAAGTATTTCTTCAGTCACAGAGTTGTCAGGAAGTGGAATAGTCTGGAAAGTGAGGTAGTGGAGGCAGGAACTACACATAGCTTTAAGACGAGGTATGATAAATCTCATGGAGCAAGGAGAGAGACGACCTAGTAGCGATCAGTGAGAGGCAGGGCCAGGAGCTTAGTCTCGACCCCTGCAACCATAAATAGGTGAGTACACACACACACACAAACACACGAATGCACGCATATACAACACGCACATATACAATGTACACATATACAACAGGCCTAGTGTCTAATCGACACGTGCCTAGGACAAAATGGTAACTAACGGGAGAGAGAGAGAGAGAGAGAGAGAGAGAGAGAGAGAGAGAGAGAGAGAGAGAGAGAGAGAGAGAGAGAGAGAGAGAGAGAGGAGAGAGAGAGAGAGAGAGAGAGAGAGAGAGAGAGAGAGAGAGAGAGAGAGAGAGAGAGAGAGAGGAGAGAGAGAGAGAGAGAGAGAGAGAGAGAGAGAGAGAGAGAGAGAGAGAGAAGAGAGAGAGAGAGAGAGAGAGAGAGAGAGAGAGAGAGAGAGAGAGAGAGAGAGAGAGAGAGAGAGAGAGAGAGAGAGAGAGAGAGAGAGAGAGAGAGAGAAGAGAGAGAGAGAGAGAGAGAGAGAGAGAGAGAGAGAGAGAGAGAGAGAGAGAGAGAGAGAGAGAGAGAGAGAGAGAGAGAGAGAGAGAGAGAGAGAGAGAGAGAGAGAGTCATTTTCAGCTAACAATATAACAAGAACATTTTTATGAGGTTCCAGAGACTTTGTGTCTTACACAACTACACGTGTCTTACACAACTACACGTGTCTTACACAACTACACGTGTCTTACACAACTACACGTGTCTTACACAACTACACGTGTCTTACACAACTACACATGTCTTACACAACTACATATGTCTTACACAACTAAATGTGTCTTACACAACTACACGTGTCTTACACAACTACATGTGTCTTACACACACAACTACATGTCTTACACAACTACACGTATCTTATACATGTCTTACATAACTACACGTGTCTTACACAACTACACGTGTCTTACACAACTACACGTGTCTTACACAACTACACGTGTCTTTCACAACTACACGTGTCTTACACAACTACATGTATTACACAACTACACGTGTCTTACACATGTCTTACACAACTACACGTGTCTTACACAAATACACGTGTCTTACACATGTCTTACACAACTACACGTGTCTTACACAAATACACGTGTCTTACACATGTCTTATACAACTACACGTGTCTTACACATGTCTTACACAACTACACGTGTCTTACACAACTACACGTGTCTTACACAACTACACGTGTCTTACACAACTACATATGTCTTACACAATTACACAAAGCTAACAACTACGTAAGTTTCCGCAAACATAACGAAACCGAGATTTCTCCTCCGTAGAAAAAAAAAAATAATAGTGTACTTATAGAAGCCAATAACTTTATGGATTTGGGAACCTTCGCAAAAATAAAACGCTGCTGTGCTCGTTGAATGTGAGATTCTCCGACATTACCACTCCCAGATCTTTCATGTTAAACTTCCACTCTGTGTGATTAGAGTTTGTCTTGTGTTCCGTTTCAGTTAAATTTCTCGATTTTTTTTCACAGAAAAAGCAAATGAAAATATATTGTGGTTAAACATCACAATGTTGATAGTGACCGACTGGAAGACTATATCAATGTGAAGGTTGGTTGCGTCCTCAAATAAAAGTGAAGGGATTATTGTGCCTTGGGGAACAGAAATTTCCATATGCCCACTTTTTCCAGCATTCTGTTACATATCACACCATAGGCTAATGTGGAAGGCTATTGCGAAGTTTGTATACACTACGTCTGCATTTTGTCTTCCTGTGTATCCAAGACCATGTAATGGTCCAGCAACTGCGAGAGACAGGAGTGACCTATGCTGCTGGCATAGCTAACAGCCCTCTAACATAATTAACACAATACTACCATAGCTAACAGCATAACTAATAACATAGTAGCATAGCTAACGGCACACTAGCACGCCAATCACTCTAGCATGATTAGCCAAGCCCCAACATATCGAATAGCACTCTAGCATGACTAACAGCACCTTAACAAAGCTAACAGCGTCCCAACATAACTAACAGCCCTCTAATACAGCTAACAGCACTCAAGCATAACAGCGCCATAATACATCTAACATTACCAACAGCGCCCTAACATAGCTAACAACAGCACACTAGGTCAAAGTTAACAGGAGACTCCCACCAAAACAGAGGAGGGTAAAGCAGCACCTGGAGATCAGTGATTTCAAGTGTAGAGAGATCAATAGTTTACAACAGTTATTGGAACTCGTCCCTTAGTAAGTCACACCTCCCATGACACTACCATGGCTCCACTGGCACTACCATACCTCCAAAAGAGACAACCATGGCACCACTATACCTCCTATGATGCAACCATACTTCCCAAGACATCACCATGGCTCCCCTGGCACCACCATACTTCTCCTGACATTATGGCTCCTCTGACACCACCATACCTCCCAAGACACCATTACTTTTCTCGTACCACCATACCTCCCATGACGCCACCATGGCTCCTCTGGTGCCACCATGCCTCTGACACCATACCTCCCACGACACCACCATGGCTCCCATGACACTAGCATGGCTCCCCTGACATCATACCTCCCAAGACACCATGACTTTCCTGGCACCACAATACCTCCCCCCTGACACCAGAATACCTCCCAAGACACCATAACTTTCCTGGCACCACAATACCTCCCATGACGCCTCCCTGACACCACCATACCTCCCATGACGCCTCCCTGGCACCACCATACCTCCCATGACGCCTCCCTGGCACCACCATACCTCCCATGACGCCTCCCTGGCACCACCATACCTCCCATGACGCCTCCCTGGCACCACCATACCTCCCATGACGCCTCCCTGGCACCACCATACCTCCCATGATGCCGTCTCTCTCCCCCACACCTCCCTCCATCGTTATCTCTTCCAGCAGTACACCCTCACCATTATTTCAAATATCACTATCTTTGCACCATTACGCTTGCCAGGACTATTAAACTAATACCTCCCACGCTGCTGCCTGTCATGATATCTTGTATATATTTCATCTCTTTGATAATACGACCTTGCTAGTATCTTCGTTATTAGCTAAATCGAAGCTACTGGATCTTGGTATTATTATCCTATTCATCCTTCATCATAACTCGGTATTATTTTACCAGAACGGTATATATTCAATATATCTGGGTATGAGTGTTATATGTAAAGCATGTAATTGCCAGTACGCAGTTCACGCATGTTGTTTGGTCGTGACGTCACAAGTTGGCGCCAAATAGTTAGTTATATCACCTGATCCGACGTGACTTGTTGTGCACTAGGATTTGTCTAGGCAGTCTCTCACTTGACTTAGCAGAGAGAGAGAGCACCTATTCTCTGACTATAGATATTGTAGCCATTCTCACGCTATTAAGCTAGAGACTTGTATCTAGCCTGGACGTGGGAATAAGCAGCCACTTGATCATTGGATTTTGATTGTCTTTACTGTGTTAGCCAGAACTGTTCTACTGAGAGATACCCCAGTGAATTATCTTTGAAAAGACGGCCTTACAGAAACCGTATTTGTATTTATTGTGCATTGTAGTATTTTCTTATTGTACTTCACTAATACTGAAGGTTCAGTGTTTAAGAATAATGTGTTAACTTCCTTAGAAACTTAAAGGAACCTTAAACAGTGCTTCATTAATTTATATATATATATAGCATACTTATCAAACAAAAGCTAATTCTAGTTTAATTAAATTAAATCGATTTTTGTTTGAAGTTTGTATTTCCTATTTGATACAAAACAAGGAAGGAATATTGATCTATATTACGAGTTAAAAAGCACTCTATACTTTGCCCACTCGTAATACTGCCTTTCCACCATTTCCCACAATACGCTTGTCATCACCTCTACCACCGCTGCTTCTTCACCAAAGCTTGCCACCACCACTGCCTCTCCAGCATTACACTTGCCAGCAGCAGCATCAGTGGTGCGGGGATAATGGTGGTGATCCCCTCATCAATGAGAGTTTGGAGCAATAAAATCAATGTGTGGCCGGTCCTGCCTGTGTGGTGAGTGAGGGCAGTCACTGACGTCAAATATAACACTCACCCACTTGAAGACGCCTGCCTGCTACACGTATCTCTGGCTATAAGTGTTGCTAAGCGTTTCTAAAACTGTTGCTAGTGCAAATGCTGCTGATGCCAGTGCTAATGTTCCAAATCCTGCTGCTGCTGCTCCTCCAAGTATTATTGCTACAAGTTTCGCTGCTTTCATGTTTTATTTTTTTTCATAAATTTATATGATTTTTGAAATTTTAATTAGATATATAAATTTCATGAGGCGGTGGTGGTATTTTGTGTCCCCGAGAACTAGGAAAACTTCTGAGACTGTGGTTAGCCATATGATGATCAACCAAGTGCAGCTTTCGGTCATATGAGGGACGACTTCCGCTGGGTTATCAGTCCGCCTCGTAAAAATTCAAGATTACATCACAAGCTGTGATGGCACGTTTTCAACCCACCAAGGAAAGAATAAATCACGACAATAAAACTCCACTGAAAGTTGAGGGAGGCAAAGCAAGCATCAAGCACAGACACTCAGGTAGAGTGAAAATATCACGTAACCTCAACACTGAGATAACATTACACTTTACAAGGATTTATCAATATCAAATCTATACAGGACTGGATGCTTATAAAGTTGAGATAAAAAGAGATAAGTGAGGGTTAGGTAGAGACAAGAGAGAGCAAGAGGTTATGTAGTGTTAACACAGAATAGCCTAGCACGTACTACGAGGTGTATCCAAGTGAGAGAACTAAGTATAGGTCTCAGTGTTTCAAACATCACTGGAATACAAGAAAATTATCAACGCATCCTTAAATCTTCAAGAAAAAACAAAACAACACCTCTCAACTGTACTTGACCAGCTGAGCTCTCCTCCTTACATACAATTGCAAGTTGCAAGCAGCAGCAGCAACAACAAGAGTGGTCATGCCATACACTAGGAGACCAGGACAGATACACTTAAGTACTCACGAGCTTAATGCACTTAGCACAAACACTTGTTAATTCCACATCTGTACCTCCGTACCATTATGACATTCTCAAAAACTGTACCTCCGTACCATGATGACATTCTCAAAAACTGTACCTCCGTACCATGATGACATTCTCAAAAACTGTACCTCCGTACCATGATGACATTCTCAAAAACTGTACCTCTGTCCCATGATGACATTTTCAAAAACTGTACCTCTGTACCATGATGACATTTTCAAAAACTGTACCTCTGTACCATGATGACACAAGTAGAGAAACAAGCGTTAGAGTATATTCATGAGATGTGATATGTGGCACACTTGACAACTCACACTTGACCATGAGCCGTGATATGTGGCACACTTGACAACTCACACTTGACTTACGACCCGCCCACGCTCTACCTTGGGCAAAGATCACCTCTTATCACTGAACAGAGGGCTCGGATCCATGACATGCTAGTTCTTAAACCAGGAGGCCAGAGCGCTATCCAGTGTACCATGGTGGCCTAGGACTGGCTTGTCATGGGTTCCAAGTCTCCGTGCGGTGAGTTGCTTACAATCATGGCATTACGATTTCACGACTCGATGCAAACTGAGACTGCACACTAACAAGTTGATGTCGTATTTACACAACGTTTTACCTTCACGAGTGAGTGAAATCTCATTTGAGTGCATCCTCAGTGCAAGTGGGTACCTTCTTGCCGGTGAAGAGTTCTTAGTCTAAGGAATTGGAGTTATTCTTTACCTCCTAGAATAAAACATAATTACTTTACATTCCTCATGAGATGTACGACCCTTAAGAGTTAAACGCTTCTCGTGAATTTAAAAATAGCATGCACCTGTCTCAAGTGGTCGCTGAGGTCAGTAACCTGACGGTCTGGTCTGGGACTCAGCCGCGGGAACGATGGCCTACGAAACACACTACAGGTATACTAAAAACATACGTACATGTCTTCACAAAGTCTGGTCTGGTAAACGGCAGATGATTATTCATTGGAAAATTATTCTAACTACCCTGGAGAGCCACTTGTTTTCTTGACAGAACCACAAATACGACAGGGATTTCACCCACTTTTTTTTTTTAACAACTTTTTAAATAACTGTTGTTAACTATATTTAGGTAACGTATACCTCTGATGAGTTTCCAGAGTTTTAGTCATCTGTGCCATCATCAGTTTGAGATGTACCAGTTATACAGGGTGTTTGGTACTCCCGTAGTTGCAACAGTCTTGTTTGTATATTATGTCTGTAGTAAACGAGAACTCGGGGCCTCCTACGAGTGGAACACCTTGTACTTCCTTGGCGCCATTGTCAACCAATCTCCCTTTATCCCCTCAAGGAAGGTTCCTTGACGCTGGTGAGGGGCTCTTGATCTAGGGAATTGGATATGTTCTCCAGTTCTCTGAATTGAGCCTGAATGCCTTCCATCCCCCCCTCCCACAGGCGCTGTATGATCCTACGGGTTTAGCGCTCACCATGATTAGTGCTGGCAAGTTTGTACCTTAGTACTGGCAGGTTTGTACCTTAGCGCTGACAGGTTTGTACCTTAGTGCTGACAGGTTTGTACCTTAGCGCTGACAGGTTTGTACCTTAGTGCTGGCAGGTTTGTACCTTAGTGCTGGCAGGTTTGTACCATAGTGCTGGCAGGTTTGTACCTTAGTGCTGGCAGGTTTGTACTTAGTGCTGGCAGGTTTGTACCTTAGTGCTGGCAGGTTTGTACCTTAGTGCTGGCATGTTTGTACCTTAGTGCTGGCATGTTTGTACCTTAGTGCTGGCAGGTTTGTATCTTAGTACTGGCAGGTTTGTACCTTAGTGCTGGCAGGTTTGTACCTTAGTGCTGGCAGGTTTGTACCTTAGTGCTGGCAGGTTTGTACCTTAGTGCTGGCAGGTTTGTACCTTAGTGCTGGCAGGTTTGTACCTTAGTGCTGGCAGGTTTGTACCTTAGTGCTGGCAGGTTTGTATATTAGTACTGGCAGGTTTGTACCTTAGTTCTGGCAAGTTTGTACCTTAGTACTGGCAGGTTTGTACCTTAGCGCTGACAGGTTTGTACCCTAGTGCTGGCAGGTTTGTACCATAGTGCTGGCAGGTTTGTACCTTAGTGCTCGCAAGTTTGTACCTTAGTGCTGGCAGGTTTGTATATTAGTACTGGCAAGTTTGTACCTTAGTGCTGGCAAGTTTGTACCTTAGTGCTGGCAAGTTTGTACCTTAGTACTGGCAGGTTTGTACCTTAGTGCTGGCAAGTTTGTACCTTAGTGCTGGCAAGTTTGTACCTTAGTGCTGGCAAGTTTGTACCTTAGTGCTGGCAAGTTTGTACCTTAGTGCTGGCAAGTTTGTACCTTAGTGCTGGCAAGTTTGTACCTTAGTGCTGGCAAGTTTGTACCTTAGTGCTGGCAAGTTTGTATATTAGTACTGGCAGGTTTGTACCATAGTGCTGGCAGTTTGTACCTTAGTGCTGGCAAGTTTGTACCTTAGTGCTGGCAAGTTTGTACCTTAGTGCTGGCAGGTTTGTACCTAGTGCTGGCAGTTTGTACCTTAGTCTGCAAGTTTGTACTTAGTGCTGGCAGGTTTGTACCTTAGTGCTGGCAAGTTTGTACCTAGTGCTGGCAGTTTGTACCTTAGTGCTGGCAAGTTTGTACCTTAGTGCTGGCAGGTTTGTACCTTAGTGCTGGCAAGTTTGTACCTTAGTGCTGGCAGGTTTGTACCTTAGTCTGGCAGTTTGTACTTAGTACTGGCAAGTTTGTACCTTAGTGCTGGCAAGTTTGTACCTTAGTACTGGCAGGTTTGTACCTTAGTACTGGCAGGTTTGTACCTTAGTGCTGGCAGGTTTGTATATTAGTACTGGCAAGTTTGTACCTTAGTGCTGGCAGGTTTGTACCTTAGTACTGGCAGGTTTGTACCTTAGTGCTCGCAAGTTTGTACCTTAGTGCTGGCAGGTTTGTACCTTAGTGCTGGCAGGTTTGTATCTTAGTGCTGGCAGGTTTGTACATTAGTACTGGCAGGTTTGTACCTTTGTGCTCGCAAGTTTGAATCTTAGTGCTGGCAGGTTTGTACCTTAGTGCTGGCAGGTTTGTACCATAGTGCCGGCAGGTGTTTGTACCTCAGTGCCGGCAGGTGTTTGTACCTTACTGCTGACAGGTTTGTATCTCAGTACTGGCAGGTTTGTACCTTAGTGCTGGCAGGTTTGTACCTATAGTGCTGGCAGGTGTTTGTACCTTAGTGCTGGCAGCTTTGTACCTTAGTGCTGGCAGCTTTGTACCTTAGTGCTGACAGGTGTTTGCACCTTAGTGCTGGCAGCTTTGTGCTTTAGTGCTGGCAGCTTGTACCTTAGTGCTGGTAGCTTTGTACCTTAGTGCTGACAGGTGTTTGCACCTTACTGCTGGAAAGTTTGTACCTCAGTACTGGCAGCTTTGTACCTTACTGCTGGAAAGTTTGTACCTCAGTACTGGCAGTTTGTACCTCAGTACTGGCAGCTTTGTACCTTAGTGCTGGCAGGTTTGTACCTTAGTGCTGGAAAGTTTGTACCTCATTACTGGCAGGTTATCGTATTATCACAACTACAAGTCAAATAATGAGGTCAATAAGAGCGTTACAAACATGAGATGGCAGGTTGATGATGGCATTCTTCAAGACGAGGGTGTTCTTCACACTGGTATATTGCTGCACACACACTTACACCTGGACAATGTGCACAAAACTTTTACTGTCCCTATCTATTCAGTATAATTCTTAAATTGCTGGAATTTAATTTAATTTTGAGGTAAAAATGGTTATTGTGTTGTGCACGGTGCACCCAACATCCAGCCTGTGGAGGGCAGTGTGAGAGCATACGAACACACACACCACCTAGCAACACAACCCATCCTCCTATGTCACGTTATTACACAGGGTTTGCAGCTCATTTCTAAATTAGGTTAGGTTATGTTTAGGTTAGGGTTAGGTTCGATTAGGTTAGGTATAGGTTAGTTTAGGTATAGGTTAGGTTAGGTTTGGTTTATTTAGGTTTGGTTTGGTTTGGTTAGGGTTACGAGTTTAATTGAATACATTTATAATATTGTCATTTGAACTACACATTTTATCTGTTAAAAAGAAAATTAGAATATTTGCTCAAAATTTCCTTAATGCAGCTTTTAAACAAGTTACTCGATGGACGTTGTTTAAACTAGGCGAGGCTAATGTTATTTTGTCGTCTATTACCATTATTTAACCAGTTATTAATGCCAATAAATGCAATACAACGAAGACGATTAAAACTTCTGAAGTGCGAACAGAGAAAACAAACTGACCCACAGATCGGACTGTACAATGGCACCGTCAAATGATCATTGTCACTCTTACTCACAACGGTCGAGGCAAAGTGAAATATCAAAATTGCTTACGAGGCTAAGCTGGCATGCTATCACTATATGCTGTTATAAGTAGAGGGTTAGGTATATAGTGTTCAAAGTGACAATAAGACTGACTGCATATTTTACACACAGTTTATCGTTAGCGTACCCGGCTAACTGAAAGATGTATCTGTAACCAAGCCTATGCCTGGCTACTATATTTTTGTGTTTACATAACAAGATGCTTCGCAACGTACTTGTCTAAATTGCTATTATTCTTTCATCGCATTTATCTAACATTTTTTAATTCGTTATTTAACTTTCACTTATTAACATTTCTCATACTTGACAGACATATTAAGGTTGTGTTCGCTTTCCTTTATCATTATAATTTATTTGGCTAAGATATCAACCTTATTATTTAGAAATAAGTCAATGTGAGACTGAATCCATAAAAAATAGACATTAATTCATTTCTCTCTTATTTCTACTTATCTATACATAGCTTCTCCATTAAGCATATCACAAGTTAACTTTAATGCCATTAGGATGGCGAAGCGTTCAGTTTGTAATGAGGACAGTTATTTTTTATGTATAACTGAATGATTCTTTTAATTTCTATCAAAGGAAGTTGCAGCAGGAGATTCAACTCTGCCAGTCGCCTCTTGTTTACAAACATTACTGTATATATATATGATAACTTATATTTAAGCGAGAGGATTTTGTGCAATTGCCTTTGCAAATGTGACCATGGAGTGATAGCCCACATGAGAGATCAAATGGAAAAGGAACAGTATAGAAATAAATGTTCAAATTTCTAACAGATCGCAAAGAATGGTAGTAACTCAAACAAAATCTAATTTTAGCAAAGTAAAAATTGCAATACCGAAAGACAAAGCCCTGGCATTGTTACTGCTGCTCATCCTCGTAGCAGGTAAAATCACTAACCACTGCATCATATCCTAGCAAGACAGTACCACATTAAACATGGAAGTTGCCTTAATAGAAGACCGAAAAAATTATAAACAAATATCAATCCAATCTTCTATTGGTCAGAGAAAACCACGAAGTTCAAATGTGAAAACTTACAATTGCTTAGAAAAAAACAACGAAGATCTGAAAATGAGCACACGATAAAAAAAATGCAGGTGATCATTCCATTGAACGAAAGAAAATGTAAAAGTCTTATGAATAATTATGTTAGATGAACTATCATTCGAAGAATAAAATAAGAGAAATCCGCCAAAGGTCAGGAAAATGAATTATGAGAACTTACAACACGGAAGTCACAAAATATTTAAAACCACTTGTGCCGTCATTTCATTTCTAAAAAAAAAACTGCCCTGCACTCGCAGCTCTTATTGTTTTTTTTTTTTTTTGCGTAGGAGATATCAGAACTAGGAAATATACAGAGGCCATTTACTGCCTGTAGAGTAAATAAAACCTCTAAACTATCGGGAACGCCTCAAGACACTTTCTGGAACGGAGAGCAAAGATATCTACTATATACAGTATTGAGTGCCTGGTGCCTAATCTGCACACTGCCATAACACTGATTGGTCTACAAGCTAAAATCCTTCCGAAATAAAACTAAGTCATTATTTACTAATTTTGGGTCACTGAATACGTATTTTTTTTATACAATTCTCTATATTTCTTATCAGAAGCTCTTTTGTTGAAGTTTACAAACTGTTGGTTCCAGATTGAAGGAATCTCCTCGCTGAGATGTTAGAGTAAACAAGTTCCCAAACCATCAAAAAGATTTCATTCCATTCTTTATGATGGAGGGTGATCTTGTAGTAGTTGTTCTGACTATGAAAACAAACCAGGGAGTGGAATAATGTAGTCAAGTATTCAATCATCCTCCAAGTCCTAGACTAAAATACATTTTTGTTTAATTAGCTGGAAAGCCATCAGCGGTAGATCAACGCCTGCTTATTAATCACTCCGCAGGTCATCACTGCACAAGTTCCGTTCTAACACACTTTCAAGAGGAAGAAAACAGCAGAAGCAGCAAGTGCCGGGGTGAGAACTTGGCTCTTCCTCCCTCACCCCAAACACTCGACAATTCATGTAAATTCTAAGAAGGAGCCTCCGCTGAATGGCGCGACCAATTTATGAGCAAAGGTAATGAGGCCTGAAAGCATTGAGGGCCACACTGCCAGAAAGGCACCATATACAAATTTCCTTTCTTACACTGCTAAGCAAGAGAGGGCAGAGGTGTCCTTTTTTTTTACAGTTTTTATAATAGGCGAAATTATATCTTAACACTTGGTCAATGCTGGTGAACCTATTGCGCGTGTACCCATGGTACGTTAGATAATTTTCTTGGCACGCCTAGACTCGAGGTGGAGAAGCTGCATATTTTCTTGACCAAATTCTCAGACATCAGTCTACGTAAGTTTGGGGGTGAATATAATACAATGGCAAAGATATTAATACCATTTTGACAAAATTTTGTTTTAAACTACGAAATTTCTATTACACCAAAGTGAGTGAGTGAGTGAGTGTGTGTGTGTGTGGTATGATATATATATATATATATATATATATATATATATATATATATATATATATATATATATATATATATATATATACATACATACATATATTGCCGAATAGGTAAACTGGTCAATTAGCAAGAACTCGTTTACCTTTCTAAAATTTTCTCTTATACGTTTAAAGATATATATTTTTTTTCATTTGTGTTAATGTAAAAATTAATAATTTTGTACCAAAAGAACCTTAGAAAACTTACCCATCCTTATTATATCAAGCTCAATTTAATTTAGCCTAATCCGACTAAATATATTTTAGATAAGTTTACAATAATTTAATAATAAACAAACACAATGAAATATATTTTTCGTTAGGTTCAAAATTATTTTTGCGAAATTATTGCATACATAAATTTCGCTTGCCTTATTCAGCAAGAAATACGTTGTTATTTTAGCCAAAATCTCAAGTTTTACCTATTCGGCACGACATATATAACCACACCATTGAATACTCACTGACCAAGCTGAAAACAAATACACACACACACACAGTGGCACTGCTCATTAAAAACCAATGGGATTTTGAGGAGTTGGAGAGAGGGGGACAGAGGGGAAGTAAGAGACTACATAATAGGAACACTTCAGGAGGTCACAAAGTGGTGATTGCAATGACGTATAACCCACCACAGAATAGCAGAAGGCGAAGACAAGAATATGATGAGAGTAACAGAGCGATGGATGATACACTGGCTCAAGTGGCCAGAAGGGCCCACGTGGTTGTGGGTGACTTCAATCACAAAGAAATTGATTGGAAAAACCTGAAGCCACATGGGGGGCCCAGAAACGTGGAGGGCTAAGATGAAGGAGGTGGTACCGGAAAACCTCATGCATCAGAACGTTAGCGACACTACCAGAGAGAGAGGAGAGGACTAATCAGCAAGACTTGACCTAGTATTCACCTTGAGTAGTGCAGACACTGAGGACATCACATATGAAAGGCAACTCGGGGCTAGTGATCATGTGGTTCTGAGCTTTGAATACATAGAAGAGTTACGAGTGGAGAGGGAAGCAGGAAGGGTAGGACGAATGAAACCAAACTACAAGAGAGGGGAATACACTGGCATGAGGAATTTCCTGCACGAGATTCAGTGGGACAGAAAACTGGCAGGAAAATCAGGAAATGAGACGATGGAATGTGACAACAATATGCAAAGTAGAGGAGAGGTTTGTACCCAAGGGCGACAGAAATAATGAGAAGGCCAGGATGAGCCCTTGGTTCACCCAAAGGTGTAGAGAGGCCAAAGCCAAGTGTGCTAGAGAATGGAAGAAGTATAGAAGGCAAAGGACCCAAGGGAATAAGGATAGTAGTTGAAGAGCCAGAAATGAATATGTTCAGGTGAGGAAGGAGGCCCAACGACAATATGAAAAAGACAGCAGCGAAAGCCAAGTCCGACCCGAAGCTGTTGTACAGTCACACCAGAAGGAAAACAACAATCAAGGACCAGGTAATCAGGCTGAGGAAGGAAGAAACGACTGAGAAATATGTGAGGAGCTCAACGTGAAATTTAAAGAAGTATTCACAGTGGAGACAGAAAGGACTTTATAAAGACGGAGTGGTGGGGTACACCATCAAGTGCTTGACACAATATATACAACCGAGGAGGTGAAGAGGCGAACTAGATACCTCAAAGGCGATGGGGCCGGATAACATTTCTCCGTGAGTCCTGAGAGAGCACAGGTGCTCTGTACACCACTAACAACAATCTTCAACACCTCTATCGAAACAGGAAGAATACCTGAAGTATGAAAGACAGCAAATGTAGTCCCAATTTTTAAACAAAGGAGACAGACACGCAGCATTAAACTACAGACCAGTGTCACTGACATGTAGAGTATGCAGTCATGGAGTGGTGGAGCACCTAGAAAGGAATAAGCTTATCAACGACAACCAGCACGGATTCAGGGACGGAAGGAATAGACTCAGAAGTGTCCCTATTTGCAGACGATGTGAAGTTAATGAGAAGAATTCAATCGGAGGAGGACCAGGTAGGACTACAAAGGGATCTGGACAGGCTGCAGGCCTGGTCTAGAAACTGGTTCCTGGAGTTCAACCCCACCAAGTGCAAAGTCATGGAGATCGGGGAAGGGCAAAGAAGACCGCAGACAGAGTACAGTCTAGTGGTCCAAAGACTACAAACCTCACTCAAGGAAAAGGATCTTGGGGTGAGTATACTACCGTACACATCTCCTGAGGCGCACATCAACCAAATAACTGCTGCAGCATATAGACGCCTAGCAAACCTTAGAATACCATTCCGACATTTCAGTAAGGAATCGTTCAGGACTCTGTACACCGTGTACAAAAGGCCCATATTGGAGTATGCAGCACCAGTCTGGAATCCACATCTGGCCAAGCACGTCAGGAAATTAGAGAAAAAGCAAAGGTTTGCAATGAGACTAGTCCCGGAGCTAAGAGGCATGTCCTACGAGGAGACGTTAAGGAAAATCGACCTGACGACACTGGAGAACAGGAGGGATAGGGAGGGGAACATGATAACGACATAAAATACTGAGAAATTGACAAGGTGGACGGAGACCGGAAGTTCCAGAGATGGGACACAGCAACAAGGGTCACAATTGGAAGTTAAAGACTCAGATGAGTCACAGAGATGTTAGAAGTATTTCTTCAGTCACAGAGTTGTCAGGAAGTGGAATAGTCTGGAAAGTGATGTAGTGGACGCAGGATCCATACATAGCTTTAAGAGGTATGATAAAGCTCACAGAAAAGGGAAAGAGTGACCTAGTAGCGACCAGTGAAAAGGCGGGGCCATTAGCCATGACTCGAGACCTGCAACCACAATTAGGCGAGTACACACACACACACAGGTTCTGAGATGACAAGGCTTATCTCACTAACCTTTTGTAATCCCATGACAAAACAACGGAAGCGAGGCAGGAGACGGAGAGAGAGAGAGGGAAGGGGGCTGAGTGGACTGCATTTCTTTTTTTTAGACTGCAAGAAGACATTTGACACTGTACCCCATATGAGACTGGGGGCAAAAACATGAGAAGTGTGCAGGAATAACTGGAAACGTGCTGCAGTAAAGCAAAGAATACCTTAAGGAAAAGAAGCAAAGTGTGATTGGTACGGGAAGGTGTCAAAATGGGGAAGAATGACAGTCGGCGTACCACAAGGATCGGTATTAGGATCAGTGCTGTTTCAGACTTATGTGAACGACGTACCAGATGGAACTGAGTCAGATGTATCTCTATTCGCTGATTAAAAATTAATGAGAATACAGACATATGAGGACAGGGAAAAGCTGCAAGGGGATCTGAATAAACTGCAGGATTGGTTAGATAAGTGGTCGCTTGAATTTAACACCAGAAATGCAAAGTTACGAAGACTAGGGGTGGGGCCAGAAGACCGAACACGGAGTATAGATTCAGGTGACAAAAGCTGCAGACCTCATTCAACGAGAACGACCTAGGAATAAGCATAGTGGTTTAGAAAGACACGTTAGCAAAGACTAGTTCATATTTATTAGAAAACGTTACGTTTCGGTCCTGGGACCTTGATCACTTCTAACATACTGAGGTTAAAAAAGACAGTATTATAGGCAGAGAGTGAGGTGTGAGTGACGCTCACACCTCACTCTCACACACACACACACACACACACACACACACACACACACACACACACACACACACAAACTGTCTTTTCAACCTCTGTATGTTAGAAGTGATCAAGGTCCCAGGACCGAAACGTTTTCTAATAAATATGTCCTAGTGTTTGCTCACGTGTCTTTCTAAACCATTTTGTCGGTATCTAATACCAATGTTTATACCAGTAAACACAGCGCCTAGCGTCTCGCCAGGGGCTTACATCAACCTAATAACCTTTATAGCCAATGCTCGCCTTGTAAATCTTAAGTCATTCGGGCGCTTTATATAATATATGTCAGGCCCATCTAGGAGTATGCAGCACTAGTATGGAACCCACACCTAAGGAAGTATGTTAAAAAATTGCAGAAAGTGCAGTAGTATTCAAGGCTAGTTCCAGAACTAAGGAAAGTGAGCTACAAGGAAAGGGAAAAAAGGAAATCTAACGACCCTGAAAGACAGAAGGAGAAGGGAAAGCATGATAACATACAAAATACTCAGAGGAATTGATAAGGCAGACAGGGAAAGGCTGTTTGAGAGGTGGGACACAGCTGGAAACTGGAGACAGATGAGAAACAGGGATGTCAGGAAGTATTTCTGGAATCTCAGGCTGGTCGGGAAGTGGAATGACCTCGATGAAGAAGTGAAGGCAAGGCCCACAAGGCTAAGAGAATAAATCTGGCAAGCAGCAAGTTGAGAAGCAAGGCCAGGAGCTAAGACTCGACCGCTGTAATAACAACTATAAAGAAAAATACATAAAGGTAAAGATATAGATGATTGGTGGCTACCAACCTACCACCATCACAATAATATACAACACAAGGCATGAGGTCATTCCCCTAATAATTTTAGAAGTTGAAAGAGGGTACAAAACCATATACTTTATAGATGTCAGCGTAGAAGATAATACCATGCAAGAGTGAAGGATGGTGGCGAGGGAGGGGCAAGGTGGCACCAGCTACACACATAAAACACCTTACTGCACAAGTAAATAATATAGAACAACCCTTTATTTTATTGATGATGATGAAATGACCATTAATCTCCCAAATTTATTTGATGACACCATAACACTGGAGTATTATAAAGGTGATGAGGCCAAAACGACGGAGGGAGGAGGAAGTTACGAAGGAGAAGAACAAGAGGAGAGGATTATACTAAAATTGAACAATAGCACTAGGAGCCCCCCCCTCCTCCCAAGACACACACACTACACTTCCTTAATGCATGTTTACCTCATACAACACAAATGTTAATCACATTCAATACTCGAAGAAGATTTAAACACACATTCAATACTTATTCATAACCGTTTAACACCAGGACATAATACTTGTTCACAACTGTATAATACCAGGACACAACATTCACTTCAAACAATTGTTCAAAACCACATGAACAACTCAATTTAGTTGTACAGAACTGCTGAAACTAATGTTATGGTAGAAGAACAAAGTATCAAAACTGAGAACAGTAATCTGGTAATTATCCTCATACATAAAGCACAGCCAGCAACGGTAGAAGAATTCGTTGAACAGGACACTTAGTTAGCTGCCTTCAAAGCAATACAAATCTTACGACAATATTATCCTCCTCGGAGTTTTCAATCTTCCAAATGTAAAATGGAAGACGATACACAACAACATTGTTCCACAAACAGTTCCTGGAAACATTCAAACCTGACACACACACATCAGGGTGAGACTCTCAAGGTTTGCACTGAACTAACATGAAACAAAACCTACTACAAATGAAAATATCCTAATTTGATATTCTCGACTAATGACAAACTAATCAGGTATAACCTATTCGTGCCGAATAGGTAAAACTTGTGATTTTGGCTAAAATAACAACGTATTTCTTGCCGAATAAGGCAAGCGAAAATTTGTGTATGCAATAATTTCGCAAAAATCATTCTGAACCTAACGAAAAAAATATAATTTCATTGTGTTTGTTTATTATTAAATTATTGTAAACTTGTCTAAAATATATTTAGTTGGATTAGGCTAAATTAAATTGAGCTTGTTATAAGGTTAGGTAAGTTTTGTAAGGTTCTTTTGGTACAAAATAATTATTTTTTTACATTAACATAAATGAAAAAAATATATATATTTAAACGTATAAAATATTTTTTTTAGAAAGGACTTAATTTTAAATGAGTTCTTGCTAATTGACCAGTTTTACCTATTTGGCATGACTATATATATATATATATATATATATATATATATATATATATATATATATATATATATATATATATATATATATATATATATGCACAGAACAACCAATGTGAAAAAATAGTGAAATTCCAAGCAATTTCGTGACTTCTCACATTATCAAGGAACTCTAAAAATAAAAGGTCAACAGGAAAGCATATAAGGACGAGATTACACCTCGCTGCCACCATCCCCCCACAACACATGACTTTTTATGATGATGTAGGTAGGTAGTCAGTGATCCGTGAAACACAGATTACAATTCAAAAAAGAACAACCAACTCTATCCAACTAAAAATATATTATATAGTTGTCCCATACCATGAAAACTTTCTTGATATGCATTTTATATTTAAGAATTTTAATATCAACATTGTATTGAAAAATTCTGATACAGTAAAAATAGTGTTGATAAAAAAATTCCCCCCGAAATGCTGAAAAGGGTGTCTAGAATATTGTCGTGTGCTCACAGCCACAATCAAGGCGAGAGAGATATCAGAGGGGAATATACAGAAATCATTACCCGCATAGGATCAATGAGCGTTTAATCTGCTGGGAACGAGTAAAAGTACTTGGAAAGAACTCTTCCGAGCTGAGAACAGATACCTGGTAATATATACATGAAAGATACGTTAGAGCCCAATTTCAAATCTACACTCTACTGGCAATGTAGAATCAATGCTTTCAGGACTCATTACCTATGTTCATAACACAGTGTAGATAAATGGTTCAGAGAACCGACAAGTTATAAATTAGACACATATGCAACACTTGGGTATCTTTATTGAGGAAACGTTTCGCCACACAGTGGCTTCATCAGTCCAATACAAAGTAGAAAGGTGTAAGGAGAGGAGGAGTTTAAGGTAATCAGTCCCTCGGCCTGGAGTCGATGTGTTCAGTCCATCAATCTTGTAGAAAGTACAGCACATGTCCGTAGAGGTGGCTTATATACTGTAGTCAGGTGAGGCGAAGCAACACAGATGTTGCTGTGTCAGACACAGCAACATCTTGGGATCTTGATACAAACGAATTCTTCAACACTTGTCCAACCTTTCGACGAAGACCTACTTCGACTAGTGGATGGTACCATTATGACCCCGCCTCCTGCTGCTTCACCTCACCTGATTACAGTATATATAAGCCACCTCTACGGACATGTGCTGTGCTTTCTACAAGATTGATGGACTGAAAACATCGATTCCAGGCCGAGGGACTGATTACCTCAAACTCCTCCTCTCCTTACACCTTTCTACTTTGTATTGGACTGATGAAGCCACTGTGTGGCGAAACGTTTCCTCAATAAAGATACCCAAGTGTTGCATATGTGTCTAATTTATAATTCATAACACAGTACTGGAGTGAGAGATGTGGAAGGAAGTGTGAGATAAACCCAGTCAAAAGCGGGGGAAGGGGGAAGGGGATGCCATAGTCAACATTCGTGGACCATCACTACTCAACCTGCATATATATCACAAATACTGTGTAGAAATCTTCGAGAGGTAATTGGATCGCTACCTCCACCAAGCTGTGATGCATATGTAAGCGAAAGAGCCACCAATAGCAACAGCCTGGTTGAATAAGCAATCTAATTAACAGGGAAGTCTGCCCCGAGGCTGGGCTGCGAGGGTAGAAAAACCCTGAAATCTCTCACAGGTATATCAGGACACATCATTTACCTCACATTATACCTTTGATATACCTTTGACTGATTTCGAGACTTATCCTACTTCCGCAGCCCGGCCCTGGGTCAAATTTCTCTGGTGCATGCTTGGGCAGCCAGGCTGTTGCCGCTTGCCGCCCGCATATCCATCACAGCCTGGTTGATCTGGCACTTGTATACATTTGCCCCAGCAGTATTTCTGATATCTTCTGGTAAGATGGTGAATAGTCTGGGACCACGGATTTTGATAGTGTTCTATTGTGTCCAAGGACACAGTGCTCGCCTTCAACACTAGTTTACAACAGTAACACCAGCACACAACACTCACCTTCAACACTAGTTTACAACAGTAACACCAGCACACAACACTGCCCACCTATCAACAGCTAGTTTATCAACAGTAACACCAGAACACAACACTCACTTCAACACTAGTTTACAACAGTAACACCAGCACACAACTCACCTTCAACACTAGTTTACAACAGTAACACCAGACACAACACTCACCTTCAACACTAGTTTACAACAGTAACACCAGCACACAACACTAAACCCTGTCAAGCACTACTCGTTTACAACAGTAACACCAGACACAACACTCACCTTCAACACATTACAACAGTAACACAGACACAACACTCACCTCACACTAGTTTACAAAGTAACACCAGACACAACACTCACCTTCAACACTAGTTTACAACAGTAACACCAGAACACAACACTCACCTGCAACACTAGTTTACAACAGTAACACCAGACAAAACTATCAACAAGTTACAACATCACCATCACCTCAACACTAGTTTACAACAGTAACACCAGAACACAACACTCACCTTCAACACGTTTAAGTAACCAGAAAACACTCACTCAACACCAGTTTACAACAGTAACACCAGCACACAACACTCACCTTCAACACTAGTTTACAACAGTAACACCAGCACACAACACTCACCTTCAACACTAGTTTACAACAGTAACACCAGAACACAACACTCACCTTCAACACTAGTTTACAACAGTAACACCAGACACAACACTCCCTTCAACACTAGTTTACAACAGTAACACCAGCACAACACTCACCTCAACACTAGTTTACAACAGTAACACCAGCACAAACACTCACCTTCAACACTAGTTTACAACAGTAACACCAGAACACAACACTACTTCAACACCAGTTTACAACAGTAACACCAGACACAACACTCACCCAACACTAGTTTACAACAGTAACACCAGCACACAACACTCACCTTCAACACTAGTTTACAACAGTAACACCAGCACACAACACTCACCTTCAACACCAGTTTACAACAGTAACACCAGAACACAACACTCACCTTCAACACCAGTTTACAACAGTAACACCAGAACACAACACTCACCTGCAACACTAGTTTACAACAGTAACACCAGAACACAACACTCACCTGCAACACTAGTTTACAACAGTAACACCAGCACACAACACTCACCTTCAACACTAGTTTACAACAGTAACACCAGCACACAACACTCACCTTCAACACTAGTTTACAACAGTAACACCAGCACACAACACTCACCTTCAACACCAGTTTACAACAGTAACACCAGCACACAACACTCACCTTCAACACTAGTTTACAACAGTAACACCAGAACACAACACTCACCTGCAACACTAGTTTACAACAGTAACACCAGCACACAACACTCACCTTCAACACTAGTTTACAACAGTAACACCAGAACACAACACTCACCTGCAACACTAGTTTACAACAGTAACACCAGCACACAACACTCACCTTCAACACTAGTTTACAACAGTAACACCAGCACACAACACTCACCTTCAACACTAGTTTACAACAGTAACACCAGAACACAACACTCACCTTCAACACTAGTTTACAACAGTAACACCAGAACACAACACTCACCTTCAACACTAGTTTACAACAGTAACACCAGAACACAACACTCACCTGCAACACTAGTTTACAACAGTAACACCAGCACACAACACTCACCTGCAACACTAGTTTACAACAGTAACACCAGACACAACACTCACCTTCAACACTAGTTTACAACAGTAACACCAGAACACAACACTCACCTGCAACACTAGTTTACAACAGTAACACCAGCACACAACACTCACCTGCAACACTAGTTTACAACAGTAACACCAGAACACAACACTCACCTGCAACACTAGTTTACAACAGTAACACCAGAACACAACACTCACCTGCAACACTAGTTTACAACAGTAACACCACCACACAACACTCACCTTCAACACTAGTTTACAACAGTAACACCAGCACACAACACTCACCTTCAACACTAGTTTACAACAGTAACACCAGCACACAACACTCACCTGCAACACTAGTTTACAACAGTAACACCAGAACACAACACTCACCTGCAACACTAGTTTACAACAGTAACACCAGCACACAACACTCACCTGCAACACTAGTTTACAACAGTAACACCACCACACAACACTCACCTGCAACACTAGTTTACAACAGTAACACCAGCACACAACACTCACCTTCAACACTAGTTTACAACAGTAACACCAGAACACAACACTCACCTTCAACACTAGTTTACAACAGTAACACCAGAACACAACACTCACCTGCAACACTAGTTTACAACAGTAACACCAGCACACAACACTCACCTTCAACACTAGTTTACAACAGTAACACCAGAACACAACACTCACCTTCAACACTAGTTTACAACAGTAACACCAGCACACAACACTCACCTTCAACACTAGTTTACAACAGTAACACCAGCACACAACACTCACCTTCAACACTAGTTTACAACAGTAACACCAGCACACAACACTCACCTGCAACACTAGTTTACAACAGTAACACCAGAACACAACACTCACCTGCAACACTAGTTTACAACAGTAACACCAGACACAACACTCACCTGCAAGCAAACCCAAAAAAATATTAAAACAGTTTCCCCTCAAATAATAATTAGATCAATACAAAGGGTGGAATGTAATACCTTTATTATATTGATCATAAAATATTTCAATGAAACAAAATTATTAAAAAGTTATTTTACACATTTAATCATAAATATTTCACTTATTAGTAGTACAATGTAATCATTAATATAATTATTACTGACAAACATAGGAACACAGAAATACATTAGGGAAAGAAATAAAAAAAGGCACAATACCGTGACTGAAACAATACACAAATAACCAGCACAAAGGAGAAAGAAGTATTTCGGATTATAAAGAAAATAAAAAATTAACGACCTAGACTCTAGAGGATGAAGTCTATGAGAGAGGTGAGTAAATAATGACTCATAAGAAAGGAGGAACACTGCAGTAGGCCTGTTGGCCCATACTGGGCAAGTCCTTCACAAACACAACCCGCTAACAATATACACACATGTGCAACATCTAGGTATCTTTATTGTAGACGTTTCGCCAACCAGTGGCTTTATCAATACAAATTCTAGGACATAGTTTGAAGACAGTAGAACTATATACAAAAGATGATGTAATCAGTCCCTCAACCTTGGAGTTGGTGTGAAGAACACCGTAGTCGCATTCTGTACGGCTAAGTTCAACATTATTAAGCTGATAGGTGCTAGGGTTATGAACATTCCCAAGCGTTAAAACTTTGCATTTATCTACAATGAACTGCATTTGCCACTTTTCTGACCAGGAATTAAGTTTGTCTAAATTCTCCTGAAGTTCCGTGACATCTACGTCTGAATCGGTTATCCTACCTATCTTCGTGTCAACAGCGAATTTGCTCATATCACTAGTAATTCCCTCAAGGCCATTGATATATATTATAAACAACAATGGGCCTAAAACTGATCCCTGTGGAATGCCACTTGTTACAGATGTAAGGAAAATGCAGTAACATTCATTGACAACTGGGACCTCTTTTATGGCAGCAATGAATGTTTGCCAGGGATGGGGTTCACTTATTTAGGTCTGGGGTGGGGACACTGGCAACTGCACTGGAGGGAGTTGTTGTGGCTTTAAACTAGAAATAGTTAGTGGTATGGGTTTTAGGGGGGACAACTGAAGTTTTAGGGGAACTAGCAACAGGCAGAATGAGGTGGATATTGGAAAGCCAGTGGCACTAGGTGACAAGGACAATAATAGATATAGTGGAAAAACAGAAATGAGCAGGAAGGGAAAAGAGAAAGGAGGGTCTTTAAACTTATACTAATAGTGGTAGTGTTAAGAATAAGATGGACGAGCTGAGATTAATTCTAGTGCAGGTAACATTGATGTATTTGCCATAACTGAGACGTGGTTTAATACGAAAAATTGGGACATGTCTGCTGAATGTCACATTCAGGGTTTTAAATTGTTCCAAGTAGACAGAAGTATCGGGAAGGGGGGTGGGGTGGGGTGGCACTGTATATCGGAGATCGCTTGAACTGTTGCATGAAAACGGGTATAAAGTATGAAATAACACAGTCTGTCTGGATGGAATTTTCAGAGGGACATGAAAAATTGATTTTAAGCATAATATACCGTCCCCCAAACTTAGATAGGGACCAAGGGAGTCTACTATGGGAGGAAACTGTTAAGGTCACAAGGCATGATAACATAATAATTCTAGGGGACTTCTTAAGAGATAGTTCAGGATTGTTTTTGAAGCAGTTTGTGACAGAACATACAAGGGGAAATAACTTGCTTGACTTGGTTCTGGCAAACAAGGAAAACCTTGTTAATAATTTAGAAATTACATAGGAACTCGGTGCAAGCGACCATTTTATTCTCCTTGTCAGTAAGATGCCCAGAGTTATTTTTAAGGGGACCTATCTTTTCTCTAACTTTTGTTCTATAAACCTGGAAAAAACCTTTTGGGTTAGTTTTCGAATCATTAGCAACTTTAATTTCATAGTCCCGTTTAGCTTTTCTTATCCCCTTTTTAACGTCCCTCTTATGTCAATATACTGATTTATAAGATGACCCTCACCTCTTTTGATGGGCCTATAAATTCCTTTCTTCTGCCCTAAAAGATATTTGAGCCCATTATTCATCCATTTTGGGTCTGTCACAAACTGCTTCAAAAAACAATCCTGAGCTATCTCTTAAGAAGTCGTTAGATTCTAAATTCCCAGTCAAAGAATTCCAATCAATCTGACTAAATTAAAGTCCCCTAGAATTACTACGTTATCGTGCCTTAACAATTTCCTCCCAAAATAGTCTCCCTAGGTCCCTATTGAAGTTGGGGGAAAGGTATAACATGCCTAAAATCAACTTTTCATGCCCCTCTGAAAATTCTACCCAAACAGATTCGGTATGTGTTTCAGACTTTATACCCGTTTTCATGCAACAATTTAAACGATCTCAGACAAAGAGTGCCACCACACCCCCCTTTCCGATACTTCTGTCTACTTGGAACAATTTAAGGGAGGGGCGAATGCATTCACACTTTTATTTTATTTTGGTCTAATTTCAATGAGACTTTTACAGTGGTTTATACAGCTTTTAAAAACCTGTACACTGTCTTTATGATTTTTTGCCTTTAAGTTAGATAGAAAAAGAAATTGTGCCAAATTTTAGGGGTCACAAAACTTTAATATTTCTACAAAATTGGGAAGATGTACAATGCTCTAGTTAACATCAGATGAAAGATAAAGGCTATATAATTGTTAACCCAGGATATTTTAGCGAAAATGTCAGTAGATTCCATTATAAAAAATGTTGAAGTTAGTGATTTGTTTTTGTTATTTTTTTGTGGGAAAAAAAATAATTTAAAACAAAGCTGTAAAAGATATCGGAAATCCGCATAGGTTGGTTGTAGAGCCATCATTACTCAATAATGTGTGCAAAAATCATGACAATCCTATTAATACTTTTCACAAAAAATCTCTCACAATGTCAATAATTTATTTCTGAGTTATTAATATATATTTTTCTGTAAAACTCTATGGATACGTTGTGCTAAATCTCAGCGTCTTGTATACATCAACACTTGTTGAGACCCCAGAGGCCACTGAGGTGGCATGAGTCGCTGCTCTTGAATGGAAGCGTCAAAGATGTTGCTATGTAGTTTTTTTTTAATGAAACAGTCATAAAAATTGTAAATTTTTGAAGAGATTAAAAAACAAAAACACTAATTGCCAACATGTATTATTTATGACAGCAAGAACAAAAAAATTACATTTAAGGAAAAACATACTTAGAAATATGATATAAACAAGCTGATTACACAAAAATGTTGCCAGATTGATGCACTATTTTTTGAAAAGAAAACAAAAAAGGCTTGCCCCTCCCTTAAAACCCCGAATGTGACATTCAGCAGGCATGTCCCAATTTTTCATATTAAACCACGTCTCAGTTATGGCAAAAACATCAATGTTACCTGCACTTGCAACTAATCTCAATTCGTCCATCTTATTTCTCACACTACGACTATTAGTATATGTTTAAAAAACCTCCCTTCTCTTTTCTCTTCCTGCTGATTTCTGTTCCTCCACTATAAATGTTACTGTCCTTGTCACCTAGTGTCACTGGCTTTCAAGTATTCACCAATAACTACCTCATTCTGCCTATACAGTGCCCCCCCCCCCGAGTAACAAGCAAAATTCATTCCAGAAACCTGCTCAAGTGCCATTACCGAACGAATTTACTCCCTTAAGAAATAATGTCAAGTAGGTTAGTCCATTTCAAAACCCCAAAAATACACTTACAAAAGCACTTACAATATTATACTTACATAATTGTACAATTTTTGGGGTGCTTGTAACTCGGGGGTCCACTGTAATTGGTTTCCCTAAAACTCACACTGTCGCTACACTGAGAATTCATTGATTTTCCACAAAAACCAATACCACTATATATTTCTAGTTTAAAGACCTAACAGCTCCCTCCACTGTGTTGGTCAGTGCTCCCACCCAAAACCTAGATAAGTGAACTCCATCCCTGTCATACATGTCATTTCTACCATAGAAGAGGTCCTAGTTGTCTATGAATGTTACTGCATTTTCCTTACAGTGTTTGTCCAGCCAGCAATTGACACCAATTGCCCTGGACAACCATTTATTTCCAACTCCTCTCCTCGGCAAGATGCCACATATCACAGGGTTCCCACCCTTCTTCCTAATTATCTCTATTGCTGTCCTATAACTGCTAATCAGGTATTCACTCCTACGTCTGCCAACATTGTTGCCTCCCCGCACTGAGGCAGATAATGGGATTGCTCCCATTACCTTTCATGATATCGTCTAGACAGCTAACAATATCCCCCACTCAAGCCCCAGGAAAACATACCCTCTGCCTCCTCTTCCTATCCCTAAGACAAAAAGCCCTATCCATAAACTTAACCTGACTGTCCCCAACTAAAATAATGTTCTTACCTTCACTGGCAGAGTTCGTCCTGGCATTCTCGGTCTTCATTGGGATGGCCTTCACTGGAATGGTCTTCGTTGGGGGGTTTAAAGGAATGTCGACTCGCCCTCGTCTGCCAATGCTTCCTTGGTGCTCGTTGTGACATTCCCAGTAGACAATGCTACCCACATTCGGCGGGTAGCACCAAAAATGGGTTTGAAGTTTCCACAGTAGTCTTCTGGATCTTCGTTGTTTCTGCCACTCCATCAGTCTTCTTGATCTTCAACTTCGTTCCAGGTTGCCCGGAAACTGACCAGGTTCCCCTCTTGACTTGAGGACTCACAACAGGATTACTATGAATCCTCTTGTTTTCCTCCGTCATCGCCGTATCTAGAGCTTAGCTACCCTCAATTTCTCTTTAAGCTGCTGGTAAAGTTGTTCAATGGAGGGCATTTTGGTTCAGATTCACAGACAGTACACTAGACACGTCCTCACTGAGCTAAGTACAGGTCACCACTGAAGTACAGGTCACCATTGATACTGTTAGTGTCTTCCTGTGTGAAAACCGAGAGATAATAATGAAAAATAGAGTACATTTCATTCTCCTTGTCAGTAAGATGCCCTGAGTTATTTTTAAGGGGACCTATCTTTTCTCTAACTTTTGTTCTATAAACCTGAAAAAATCCTTTAGGTTTTTTTCAAATCCCTAGCAACTTTAATAATTTAGTAGTCCCATTTAGCATTTCTTATCCCCTTTTTAACATCCCTGAATATTGATTCATAAGATGACCCTCACCTCTTTTGATGCGCCTAAAAATTATGTAGGTTGATCAGGCCCTGATCCACCGAGAGGCTTGGTCATGGACCTGGTGGCGGGGACGATGACGCAGACAGCATTACAGTAATGTTGCATTTGATGAGGCGTACGTTTTTGATAGCAAGGGTGGTGGCCAGGATTCGTTTATGCTACCTCTCCTAAGTGAGGCTCATGTGAATTGTTCCAGCCAAGGTACTATGAGCTTCATTTTCATGTTGCTCGTATAGATAGCAGGTTTGGAGTAGCAACTCCAAAAGAAGAAAGACATTGTAAAGTGTATGGAGAGGAGGAAACTCTCTGACACTATTTAATAAATTAGCAATTCAAGAATATGGAATACAATTAATACTTATGAATGAAATAATAAACATTTTAAGTAAGATTTGCTGCATTTAAGAAAATGCAAGATATATTGAAATTAGATAATTAAAACTTGTGAAAATAATATCGAAGAAAATTACTGACTAATGTCAAACTGCGTGCGGCAAGCAACAACAGTGTAACAGTTAACTCTCAACGGGAAGGTTAGATCTAGGACTGGACAGCGGGGGACGACTACACACTGAAATCAGGGATCACCCAGCAACAGCCTGGTTGACTAAGCAACAGAAACAATACTGACTATAGCTCTGGCTGCGGAAGCATGAAGATTCTCCACGCCGGTCGTAGGTATACGCAAATAAACGTTAATTTAAGCTAACTTCGCTTAATCTAATCTAGAATAACAAATACGAATTTTGTTGTAGAGGTTTATATTGGGTGGAAACAAATGAACTGTAATAAATTCGAAAACGACCGTTCTATCTAGAGGACAGGTTGTCTAAAGAACTCTTCTAGGTTTCCGAAGTGCAAAAATTCTCTTGTTTTTTCTTTAGGTTGTAATCATGTCTTCTCTGGTCCTGTTTTTCTTCGATCAGTGTCATTACAAATCTTTGAGTCTTTTTGAGTTTCTTAATATGGTGATCAGGTGGACGGGGGATGAGGGAAATACACAGTGAGGCTCTCCCTCAAAACTCAACACCTTAAGTCGACCTTTTAAGAACGGAGGAACACTGTAGTAGGCCTACTGACCCAAACTAGGCAGATCCTTCTCTAAACCAACCATTCCCACCCACCCACTTGTCCAGCCTTTCCCAAAGCTTCCCAAGAACTAGCTTCAATACCTCAGATACTAATCCAACCCAGCACTTCTCACTCATATATTTGTCCAAAGTTCTCTTTTTTAAATCTACCCAAGACGTTAGCCTTCATTACCCTACTCGCTGAACCACCTGAACCCCCCCACCCCCAACAGAAGCAAGGACCTGCCACCCTGCACATCTCATACTCCGCCGGCGTGCGGGAACAGTACGTGAGGAGAAGCTTTATCAGACACGATAATACAGACAAATGATTGAGGGATACGACGTACCAACACGCACCTCAACAATCAAACATCATGCGTTATGAACAATTTCCTACATAAAAAATGGATTACAGGGTTATGGTAATGCTAATAATGAGACACAAGACAACGATCACCCCGTCACTCACAAGACAGGGATCACCCCGCCACTCACAAGACAGGGATCACCCCGCCACTCACAAGACAGGGATCACCCCGTCACTCACAACACAGGGATCACCCCGTCACTCACAACACAGGGATCACCCCGCCACTCACAACACAGGGATCACCCCGTCACTCACAACACAGGGATCACCCCGTCACTCACAACACAGGGATCACCCCGTCACTCACAAGGCAGGGATCACCCCATCACTCACAAGGCAGGGATCACCCCGTCACTCACAAGGCAGGGATCACCCCGTCACTCACAAGACAGGGATCACCCCGTCACTCAAAAGGCAGGGATCACCCTGCCACTCACAAGACAGGGATCACCCTGTCACTCACAACACAGGGATCACCCGTCACTCACAAGGCAGGGATCACCCCGTCACTCACAAAGCAGTGATCACCCCGTCACTCACAAAGCAGGGATCACCCCGTCACTCACAAGGCAAGGATCACCCCGTCACTCACAAGACAGGGATCACCCCGTCACTCACAAGACAGAGATCACCCCGTCACTCACAAGACAGGGATCACCCCGCCACTCACAAGACAGGGATCACCCCGCCACTCACAAGACAGGGATCACCCCGTCACTCACAAGGCAAGGATCACCCCGTCACTCACAAGGCAAGGATCACCCCGTCACTCACAAGACAGGGATCACCCCGTCACTCACAAGGCAAGGATCACCCCGTCACTCACAAGGCAAGGATCACCCCGTCACTCACAATACAGGGATCACCCCGTCACTCACAAAGCAGGGATCACCCCCGTCACTCACAAAGCAGGGATCATCCCGTCACTCACAAGACAGGGATCACCCCGCCACTCACAAGACAGGGATCACCCCGTTACTCACAAGACAGGGATCACCCCGTCACTCACAAGACAGGGATCACCCTGTCACCACAGACAGGATCACCCTGTCACTCACAAAGCAGGATCACCCCGTCACTCACAAAGCAGGGATCACCCCGTCACTCACAAGACAGGGATCACCCCGCCACTCACAAGACAGGGATCACCCCGTTACTCACAAGACAGGGATCACCACGTCACTCACAAGACAGGGATCACCCCGTCACTCACAAGGCAGGGATCACCCCGTCATGCGCAAGGCAAGGATCACCCCGTCACTCGCAAGGCAGGGATCACTCCGTCACTTACAAGACTGACATGGATCACCCCGTCACTCACAAGGCAGGGATCACCCCGTCACTCGTAAGGCAGGTATCACTCCGTCACTCACAAGACTGACATGGATCACCCCGTCACTCACAAGGCAGGGATCACTCCGTCACTCACAAGACTGACATGGATCACCCCGTCACTCACAAGACTGACATGGATCACCCCGTCACTCACAAGGCAAGGATCACCCCGTCACTCACAAGGCAGGGATCACCCCGTCACTCTCAAGGCAGGGATCACCCCGTCACTCACAACGCTGACAGGAATCACCCCGTCACTCAATGACAGGGTGCGTACATTAGACTACGTGCGGCCAGCAGTAACAGCCTGGTTGACCAGGCCCTGATCCACCGGGAGGCCTGGTCAAGGACTGGGCCGCGGGGGCGTTGACCCCCGAAACACATTCCAGGTAGACTCCAGGTAAGTCCAGTCTTCCCTAGAAGCTGTGTTTACGTCGGGCTGTATGGTATGAACTTTGACATGACTGCATGAAGCTAGCACCAAAAACATGACTGATCAGGCTGTCAACAGACAGGCCTGGTTTGAGGGCGGGCAGCTGGGCTATGATCCAGCCAGTTACAAGTGTAACATATATTTTATCTATCTGGTGAAGCGCTAAAGCCGTGAAGATCATTCAGCGCAAGCCCTGGTGAAGGCTTGATCTTCCGTCTGCTAATCGCAAGACACACGCTACTGAACTGTATTCACCAAATGTAATACAGTCAAGTTTCTATGTGAGACACATTTGATGGGTTTAGAGTTTTCCTACTCATCCAGTTCTGCCCTAAGCTATGTTTGTCTGGTTATATTAGGTTAGGTTAGGCAAGGTTTGTCAAGAAACATGACAAGCGTTTCCTGACGCGGGTCTTAGTCATATGATGACCCGCAGCTGGAGGTTTTGGTCATCTGACAGAGACCTTCCACTGGCTTCCACAGCTGTCATTGTCACGGCGAGGACAGCATGAGCTGAACACCGTAACAAGACTATATAGTCTCGAGTCATTCATTACTGTCATTAAGCACGTTATTGTGTTGTCTGCATAGCACCAGTCAAAACATTCCTCAACACTCAATAGCGGGTCGATACACTGCCGGACCAGATTCCTCCAGTTGTAGGGCTTAGCCTTCAGCAGTAATTCACTTGTGAGGACATAGAATTTCCTCCCTTGTATGAAACTTGTCACCTGGGATATGAGAGTAAAGTCTGAGGAAAAGTTATTTATGGAACACAACTGCTGCCTATTACGAAAATATGCTGCAGGGTTGGGTTAGTAAGAGAGCAAGCAACATTTAGGTAAGATATGTTGTCATGTAAAACAGGGATTTGAGAGCGCGCGCGAGCGCCCAACAATACAATAGGAAGGCATCCATTGATCTGGGCTTTGTGAAGGTCGCGGCCTTCGTGGCACCGACCTCGCTACACTGCGGGGATTAAAATCGATTACCCCCCTCCCATCCCTCCCTCCCAACACACAAACACAACAGCCGGCCGCTTGATCGATTACTCTCTCTCTCTCACACCACACACACACCAGCTGTACGTATTCTTAGGCATATCATAAATCTGCAGTGCTATATATTATATATATGCGAATTCAGATATACTGTGTTGTCCAGATTTCTTCCTCAGACAACTATATACTATACTGTGTCAACTATACATACGTAACCTAGAGAACTCCTCGACCTGCTGCTTTACTGCCTCCTTTATGCAAAGGAGCTACGTCTGCATTCTTTAAGGTCTCTAGTATTTCACCTATATCGATTTTTTTTCTCCAAAGGATACCAAGTGTTGATGCTGGTGGTATTTTGTATTTCTTATAAATAAGGAATTCCATGAATCTGGTCCAGATGCTGCATGAGTGGGTATGTTTCTAGTTCTTTGTCGAATTAGTCCTTATGTCAGTTACATGATGTGTGGCCTTCTGATGTAATGAAAGTTTTCTGCATTCTCGACTTTGTTTTCGTTTAGTGTGTTTCTGAACATTGACTCACACTGGTCTTTTAGAATGTTACTTATTTCTTATTCATCGCCAGTGTACAAACTTCCTATGATTAATAGTTCAATTCTACATGTGGTTAACTTTTATTTTGCATAAAAGTAGCAATATTTGGGGTTTCTTGCAATATACTGGACAGTTTTTTGTTCCCTATGTGCTGCTTCTGTCTGATATAGAACTTAAGTTTTTCAGTTATCTCACTGATCTCGCTGCATACATGATCTTTTCATAGTTGACACATACTATTAACGTTTTGAAGCAGTTCGGTAAGCCTTTCTTCCTTTTGTACATTCTTCTATGTTCTATAGCTATGATCTCTCTTATATTTTCTCAGTGGTACATATTTAATGCATACTTTGTAAGCTTCTGTATTTAACTTGTCCAAGTACTGGTGAGGGTTAGAGGTGAACCCATGGACAAACCAAAACACTGCTTGCACATGTAGTTTCCCAAGGTGAAATAATTGTAAACGATACACAAATCGATGGCGTCAAGGAAATCTTTGGAAGGCAGAGTCAGTCGAGTATATCACCAATTTTCAAATGGTGGTGGATAAGAATGTCACATTTGCCTTTACCTTTGAAGACTTTCGAGAGTTTCCCTACTCTCGGAGCCCATGGGCCAAGCTCGTCTGAGTGCTTGTCTGGTCAACCAGGCTGTTGCTGCTGGAGGCTCGCTGCCCCACATATCCATCACAGCCTGGTTGATCTGACACCTGTGAAGATACTTGTCCAGTTTCCTCTTGAAGGCTTCTACACTTGGTTCCAGCCGTGTTTCTGATATCTTCTGGAAAGATGTTGAATAGTCTTGGACCCCGGATGTTGATACAGTGTTCCCTTATTGACCCCACCACACCCCTGCTCCTCACTGGGTTTATTTTGCATTTCCTCCCATCTTTCTCACTCCAGTATGTTACGGAAGTGTGCAGTTTTGGGACCAGGCCCTCAAGTACTTTCCAGGTATATATTATCATGTATCTATCTCCTCCGCTCCAATGAGTACATGTTCAAGACTTGAAGGCGTTCCCAGTAATTTAGGTGCTTTACTGGCTCAATGTGAGCCGTAAACGATCTCTGTATTTGTTCCAGCTCTGATATTTCTCCTGCCCTGAACGGGGCCGTCAGCACTGAGCAATATTCTAAGTGAGGGAGCGATTTGAAGAGTGTCACCATTGGCATTATTTCCCTTGTTTTGAAAGTTCTCAATACCCACCCCGTCATCTTCTTGGCTGTTGTGATCTTTGTTTTGTTATGGTCTTTAAAAGAAAGGTCAGCTGACATAATTATTCCCAAGTCTTTTACGTGTTCCTTTCGTTCTAATTGATGACCCTCTTGAGTTTTGTATATAGTGTTCCTTTTGAGTTCTTCATTCTTTCCATACCTAAGCAGTTGGAACTTATCACCACTGAACGTCATGTTGTTCTCCACTGCCCATTGGAAAACCCTGCTTATGTCCTCCTGAAATTTTTCAGTCCTCTACCGTAGTGACTTTCATGCTTATTTTAGTGTCATCTGCAAATGAAGATATAAAAGTGTGACGGGTACCTTGGGGCACTGAGCTTTTGACCTCGCTGATGCTGGATCTTGCTCTGTTCACTACTACTTCTTGTATTGTGTGTGTTAGGAACCTGAAAATTCATCTGCGTACCTTCCCCGTAATGCCCATGGCCCTCATTTTGTGCGCTATCACTCCATGATCAAAATTAAGACACATGTGCAACATCTGGGTATCTGTATAGTAAACGTTTCGCCAACTGGTTGGCGAAACGTTTACAATAAAGATACCCTGATGTTGCACATGTGTCTTTAATTTTCATCTTGTCGGTATTGTATACCACTTTTGTACACTCCATGATCGCATTTGTCAAACGCCTTTGCAAAATCTGTGTAAATCACATCTGCGTTTTGGTCGTCCTCCAATGTCTCCGTAATTCTGTCATAATGGTTCAGCAGCTGTGACAGGCATGATCGTCCCGCTCTAAAACCATGCTGGTTCGGGTTATGTTGGTCCTTGAAATTTGTAATCTGCCGTCTCATCACTCTTTCGAAGATTTTTATGTGAGAAGTGAGGGCTACTGGTCTGTAATTTTTAGCTAGTGCTCTACTACTTCCTTTATACAAAGGAGCGATGTCTGCACTCTTTAAGGCCTCCGGTATTTCTCCAAAGAATACTGAGTGCTCGTGCTAGTGGTACTTTGCACTTCTTTATAAATAGGGCATTCCATGAATCTGGTCCAGGTGCTGAGTGAGTGGGCATGTTGTCCATTTCTTTTTCGAAATCTATGGGATTTGTACTAATGTCGGTTAGGTGGTCTGCGCGGCCTTCTGCTGGAGTGAAAAATATTTTTGCATTTTCTACCTTGCTGTCATTTAGTGGGGTTGCTGAACACTGACTCGTACTGTTCTTTTAGGATTTCACTCATTTCCTGTTCATCGTCAGTATACGAATCTCCTTTCAACAATGGTCAAATTCTGCAGGTAGTTCTTAGCTTGGATTTTGCATAGGAATAGAATTTTTTTTTTCAATATCCTGTATGGCCTTTTGTTCGCTTTGTACTTCTTCTGTTAAGTATGATATCGTAAGTTTTTGCTCTAATTCAGTGATCTCTCGGCTAAGACTAATCTTTCCTCTGTTGAAGCATATTTGTGTTTTTAAGCAATTCAGTAACCCGTTTTCCACTTCTGTACCATCTCCTATCCTCTCTCTCTATCTGTTCGGGGTTTCCTCAACGGTATATGCTTCATATATACCTTGTATGCTTTTGTATTCAGCTTCTCTAGGCACTGGTGGGGTGCTCTTGTCTGATTCCCAGGATATGTCTGATAGCTCTTGGTTTATTTTTTCCCAGTCAATTCTATGGTTGTTAAAATTAAGCTTACTGAACATTACGTCTCTAACATTAGCAATGCAGTTTCCTGACCCTGAGTTAATACTCGTTTAAACTTCTATTATGATGTGATCAGAGTATATTGTTTTTGTAACTGTTATGTCTCTGATTAGTTCCTCGTTGTTTGTGAATATCAAATCCAGGGTATTTTAATTTCTAATGAGATAAATTATCTGTTGGTTTAATGAGTACTTCTCACAAAGCCTCATTAGTTCCCTGGCATGTGCCTGTTGAGCCAGGGTGCTTCCCAGAGTTATTTCTGGTATAATATTGCGTTGCGCCATCTTCCATTTTACATGAGGGAGATTAAAATCTCCAAGGAGTAAAATATCTGGTGTGGGATTTTCTAGCCTATCCAGATAGCTATCTATCTTCCTTAGCTGATCTGTGAATTCCTCAGCAATTGCTGATGGAGGTTTATATACTAGGATAATTACCAAATTCCTATCGGATAAAGATGTCACATCAAAATTAAAATACTTCATATTTCTTGCCCGCATGTCTTTGATTCTGTTGAGAATCAAAGATTTGATATCATTTACATGCAACGGTTCAAACTTTCTATGACAAAGTGTTACTACACTTTTTTTTTACGGTGTACCATTGTGGAATAATTAAAATCCTTTTATGTGGCATCCACCAGGCTTACCTAATTACTCTTCAAATTAAAGCATGTTTCGGTTGTCGCAAGGATCATTACTCTCACCAGTGACTTTCTAACGACCAGTTAACTAATTAGGCATCCGCTGGCTTACCCAACTAAGTGTTACAACTCATTTAAAAAGCAAATGATCCCTGCACAAAGTTGTATCCTACGAAATACCCATTTAGCATACCCTACGGGTATGCTAAACACAGTTTTACTGAACTACTTCGTCTAGTTAATCTTCCACCAAGGCTAATGTCTCCAGGAATGAGAATCATCTCTGATGAAGTCTGCATCGCAGCTGACACGTTTCTCATTAACTTGTCCGTATTGTATATCATTTATGAGATCTTTAATATTTACTTTTAAGTTTAGAAAAATCTAGTTTGAAAGCAAGCTCAGTGGGGCGATGATCCTTACCTGGAGTATACCTGGAGGGTGTTCCGGGGGGTCAACGCCCCCGCGGCCCGGTCCGTGACCAGTCCTTGTAATCACTAACAGCTAGACGCGTTCACGATGACTGGAAAAAACTAGAACGAGGAAAGGAAACCAACACTAAACACACACATGAGCCAAAGGGAAAGAACCTTCCTAATGCAAGCGCAGTAATGCAAGCGCAGTAATGTAAGTGCAGTAATGTAAGCGCAGTAATGTAAGTGCAGTAATGTAAGCGCAGTAATGTAAGCGCAGTAATGCAAGCGCAGTAATGTAAGTGCAGTAATATAAGTGCAGTAATGTAAGTGCAGTAATGTAAGCGCAGTAATGTAAGTGCAGTAATGTAAGTGCAGTAATGTAAGCGCAGTAATGTAAGTGCAGTAATGTAAGTGCAGTAATGTAAGTGCAGTAATGTAAGCGCAGTAATGTAAGTGCAGTAATGTAAGTGCAGTAATGTAAGTGCAGTAATGTAAGTGCAGTAATGTAAGTGCAGTAATGTAAGTGCAGTAATGTAAGTGCAGTAATATAAGTGCAGTAATATAAGTGCAGTAATGTAAGTGCAGTAATGTAAGTGCAGTAATATAAGTGCAGTAATGTAAGTGCAGTAATGTAAGTGCAGTAATGTAAGTGCAGTAATGTAAGCGCAGTAATATAAGTGCAGTAATGTAAGTGCAGTAATGTAAGTGCAGTAATGTAAGTGCAGTAATGTAAGGCAGTAATGTAGTGCAGTAATGTAAGTGCAGTAATGTAAGTGCAGTAATGTAAGTGCAGTAATGTAAGTGCAGTAATGTAAGTGCAGTAATTAAGTGCAGTAATGTAAGCAGTAATGTAAGTGCAGTAATGTAAGTGCAGTAATGTAAGTGCAGTAATGTAAGTGCAGTAATGTAAGTGCAGTAATATAAGTGCAGTAATGTAAGTGCAGTAATGTAAGTGCAGTAATGTAAGTGCAGTAATGTAAGTGCAGTAATGTAAGTGCAGTAATGTAAGCGCAGTAATGTAATGCAGTATAAGTGCAGTAATGTAAGTGCAGTAATATAAGTGCAGTAATGTAAGGCAGTAATGTAAGTGCAGTAATGTAGCGCAGTAATTAAGTGCAGTAATGTAAGCGCAGTAATGTAAGTGCAGTAATGTAAGCGCAGTAATGTAAGTGCAATGTAAGTGCAGTAATGTAAGTGCAGTAATGTAAGGCAGTAATGTAAGTGCAGTAATGTAAGTGCAGTAATGTAAGCGCAGTAATATAAGTGCAGTAATGTAAGTGCAGTAATGTAAGGCAGTAATGTAAGTGCAGTAATGTAAGTGCAGTAATGTAAGTGCAGTAATGTAAGCGCAGTAATTAAGTGCAGTAATGTAAGGCAGTAATGTAAGTGCAGTAATGTAAGGCAGTAATTAAGTGCAGTAATGTAGCGCAGTAATGTAAGTGCAGTAATGTAAGTGCAGTAATGTAAGTGCAGTAATGTAAGTGCAGTAATGTAAGTGCAGTAATGTAAGTGCAGTAATGTAAGTGCAGTAATGTAAGTGCAGTAATGTAAGTGCAGTAATGTAAGCGCAGTAATGTAAGTGCAGTAATGTAAGTGCAGTAATGTAAGTGCAGTAATGTAAGTGCAGTAATGTAAGTGCAGTAATGTAAGTGCAGTAATGTAAGTGCAGTAATGTAAGTGCAGTAATGTAAGTGCAGTAATGTAAGTGCAGTAATGTAAGTGCAGTAATGTAAGTGCAGTAATGTAAGTGCAGTAATGTAAGTGCAGTAATGTAAGTGCAGTAATGTAAGTGCAGTAATGTAAGTGCAGTAATGTAAGTGCAGTAATGTAAGTGCAGTAATGTAAGTGCAGTAATGTAAGTGCAGTAAGTAAGTGCAGTAATGTAAGTGCAGTAATGTAAGTGCAGTAATTAAGTGCAGTAATGTAAGTGCAGTAATGAGTGCAGTAATGTAAGTGCAGTAATGTAAGTGCAGTAATGTAAGTGCAGTAATGTAAGTGCAGTAATGTAAGTGCAGTAATGTAAGTGCAGTAATGTAAGTGCAGTAATGTAAGCGCAGTAATATAAGTGCAGTAATGTAAGTGCAGTAATGTAAGTGCAGTAATGTAAGTGCAGTAATGTAAGTGCAGTAATGTAAGTGCAGTAATGTAAGTGCAGTAATGTAAGTGCAGTAATGAAATAAGCCAAGAAAACAGAAAATTCAAGCAAAGGACACACGTAGATTAAAAAAAATTAAGATATAACATGGGGTTACGAACTGATTATACTAGTCAATTCGTTGCAAAGAATGGGTTCATGAGCTATAGATCAACCACGAAGCAGTGCAATGTAACAACACACCCACCACCCATCTGAACTAAAGACCATAAATTCAGGTCACACCTTCCTCCACGCTCATTACCTCGTCATGCCACCACACCACATTATTATTATTATTATTATTATTATTATTATTATTATTATTATTATTATATGTATGAGGAAGCGCTAAGCCGTAGGGAATACAAAGCTCTAGGAAATGGTAAAGAATCAAGTTTGTGCCATAAAAGTAAAGTATAGCTTAAATCCCTTGGATCAAGAGCCCTTCACCAGTACCAAGGGTAATATTACCTCCCCCATATACACCAAGCCCAGGGTGTCAGCCCACACCTACTTACAATCCTTCAAAATCTGAACACACGAATACAAATTAAAAAAAAAACAGACATAACGAGTTTCTATCGAGTCATATTTTCTGTGTGTGTGTGTGTGTGTGTGTTTGTGTGTGTACGTACTCACCTATTTGTACTCACCTATTTGTGGTTGCAGGGGTCGATTCATAGCTCCTGGCCCCGCCTCTTCACTGATTGCTACTAGGTCCTCTCTCTCCCTGCTCCATGAGCTTTATCAAACCTAGTCTTAAAACTATGTATGGTTCCTGCCTCCACTATGTCGCTTTCCAAGCTATTCCACTTCCTGACAACTCTATGACTGAAGAAATACTTCCTAACATCCCTTTGACTCATAGGAGTCTTCAACTTCCAATTGTGACCCCTTGTTTCTGTGTCCCCTCTCTGGAACATCTTGTCTCTGTCCACCTTATCTATTCCTCGCAGTATTTTATATGTCGTTATCATGTCTCCCCTAACCCTCCTGTCCTGGTCAGTTAGCAAGAAGTCATTTAAAATTATGTCCTTTCTAAAATTTTCTCTTAAAAATTTAAATATATTTTTTTCATTTATAGTAATATAAAAATTTAAGATTTGTACCAAAAGAACCTTAGGAAACTTACCTAAGCTTGTTATAACAAGCTCAATATAATTTAGCATAATCCAAATAAATATATTTTATAAAAGTTTACAATAATTTAATAATAAACAAACAATGAAATATATTTTCGTTAGATTCAGAATGATTTCTGCGAAATTATTGCATACACAAATTTTCGCTTGCCCTATTCGGCAAGAAGTGCGTTGCTATTTAAACCAAAATCCCAAGTTTTACTTATTCGGCACGACACACACACGCGCGCGCGCGCACACACACACATACACATACACACACACACACACGCGCACACACACACACACACACACGCACGCACACAGACCTGATTGTAAAAGAAACAATTAGTTTTCATAAGCGAAGTAAAGCAGCAATACTGAGGCAGTAAGATTCATAGCTAAATTGTAAGTGTACCTCTCAGTCCTTCTTCCCCTCCTCCTCCTCCTCCTGTCATTTCACTTTACTCTGCTCTTCACTCTCCTTCCCTGCCACCTGAGGTCATGTCCCAGTGCTCGGCTACTCCAACTATTGACAGTTGACTATTTTAACTAACTCTCCCTCTCAGTCATGCTTCGGTTCCCGATTTCCTTGGAGAGGATGCGGGTGTGTGGGTGTTTCCTTCACTGCGCCAGACACACACTTGAACCTCACATGGAAGACATTGCTTCTGAGAAATAGTGCACTTTCCACTCCATCACACTGGGACTCTTGAAAACAAGAAGCGGAGGGTGGGAGAACAGGCACTGGGGTATGGGGTTTATGTAATGGACAGATGGTAGTGCGCACTCACCGTGTTGTTGTTTTTGGGGGGAGGGGGGGAGTGGGGGAGGGGGGAGGGGGGGTTGAGTTTATGAGTCAGTAAAAAATCAGGATCGTGCACGTACTAACCATGTCTTCTATTGTACCATCTTTCCTGCATAATTCAGTTTCTTTCGTTTAGTCTCTTATTACAGTACGTTTCGGTCGAAACGTAGTTATAAGTTTCGACGATTTAGTGCGGTTTCAAGCAATTTCTGACAAACCTCAATTTTTATCTAAAATACGCATACATATACGCTACTTGAAAAAATAATATGACTTGGATTACTTTTTGCCATAAAATATTTAAGTTTCACTTTCCTATGTGCGCGTTATTTGTGTATTGTTGCAGTCACGGTATTGTGCCTTTTATTGTACTGGTGTGAGCACTACAAAAGCCTACATGGAGGATGTGATATCTGCGGCAGAAACTGCCAAAGTCATAACAACACTTTTTTGTACACATCAAATTTACAGGCTAAGAGTTGTTATCTTACTTCAGCTCATTTCAAAACCCAGCCCTAAGGTGTAGTACCACCCCCGGGATGCCACCGACAATATTCAACTAACAACCAAGTAACAATTTACTACTAGATGAAGAGAAGCAACGGGTGTAAGGAATCATGCCCAATGTTTTCACCCGTGCCAGGGATTGAACCACGCACCCTCAGCGAGGTGAGTGCGTTATCAATCAAGCCACTGGAATGTTGGAATGAACACAAGTACGCCGCCAGGACTCAAACAACGACTGCATTCGACACATCAACTCTCACAACTATTTAATTATCTCAAGTCAAGTTAGTTATTAGAGAAAAAAGATAAATATAAGAGGAAATGCTTAGAAACTCTCTAAATCTCATTAAAAACCATCGGGCAAAACCAGGAACCAGGGTAGTTTGCAATTGACCAAACTCATAACAATACAGTTAACAGAGCCAATCGCCAAGCCCAGCCATAAAAGTTTGAAGCACTTCCTAACTACAACCCGTCACCTGACCTCACCTGGCTCCTGCTTATGAACTCTACTTTCTCTAGATATATTCTACTGACTTGGAGAAAATCTCTTGTACAGAGGACACGTTATCTAAATAAAGTTTTCTATAACTCTACTCTGTCTTTATAACAAACTATCGGTATTCATATAACATTATTTGTTATAGAGATGGAACTTACCGAGACGCAAACTAGTCAGCTCAATATATCACTACAAAATAATAATAATAATTTCTACAAGTACACGTACAGTATACACAGGCCTTCCTGACATCAGTGACATACTATATAGAAAGCCCCTGATTATGCAGAGCATTTCGGACAAATTAGGTCAATTTTGTTCCCCAAAATGAGACCCACTCCAGTCGACTAACACCCAGGTACCTACTTACTGCTAGGTAAACAGGCACAGAAGGTGTCTTAAGGAAATGCTCCCGAATGTTTCCACAAGTACAGAGGATCGAACTACGGTCTGCAATGTGAGAGCTGAGTGCGCTACCAACCGAGCTACGGGACACCATGAAGTATGAAGAACATGACAAATATAAATCCTGTCTACAAAACGGAATATAAATCTCTACCATAAAATGAATTGACCAATTAGTCTGACCTTGAAGTCAAGCTCAGTGGTTGGTAATTCGATGGAAGAGATTTAGTAGGAAAATTATTTGAGTCAATAGTAAACCAATACAATTGGAAGCCATCTTGAGGAGCACAATTTGATTAACGAGTCACAACATGAATTCAAAGAGGGTCATATTTACTGAAAAAAATACTGACTTTAAGTCAGGCATTCGAAGTGGTCCATGGTAAATTATGCTTATTATTTGGAATTCAGAAAAAGATATTTGAGAATGTGTGTGTGTGTGTGTGTGTGTGTTAGTTACCATTTTGTCCTAGGCACATGTCGATTAAACACTAGGCCTGTTGTATGTGTGTGTGTGTGTGTGTGTGTGTGTGTGTGTGTGTGTGTGTGTGTGTGTGTGTTTGTGTGTGTGTGTGTGTGTGTGTGTATATAAAAGCACACATTAGAAAATGAGGTTCAACGAGGGCAACTTTTCTTCAGTAAACAACGCAGGATCAAGGCTGTCAAGAGCACTATATTCATAGGTTATCCAGTATACGTATGACCTCTCGGATCCTTATTCATCCATCATCAGAATCTAAAACAGTATTACAAGTTAACTGTACCGCCTGACCTTCTAGTTTACCGTGTACCTCATGTTCATAATGTGAGTGGAAGAGCAAAAAAAAAAAAAACCAGGATTACAGAGGTCACAATGGGTGTTTGTCAGACCCCACTGAGCATTGTTACATCACTAGAAATAAATGTTGGTCACTTCGTATTTTGCAATTTCTTCACATAGTTGTACACAATATAGTAAGGAATATAATCTCAAAAAAATATCTTACCACAAAAAACTTGGTCATAAGTGGGTTGAAATCTCTATAGGCTGTTCATCTAGTCGATGCAAAATGTGGATATAACTTCAAGATTTCAGATAAGTTATCTTTAACAATGCGATGTTTCGCCACATCGTGTAAGACTTGCATGGAGGTGTGTCTGAAGGGTGGGTGTTCCAATGTATGACCCTGTCTCTGTCCGCATCTTATGTCACTGACATCTCCATACAGACCGTACTGCCACAGATACTTAGTCTAGCAGTAACAACAGTACTGCCACAGATACTTAGTCTAGCAGTAACAATAGTACTGCCACAGATACTTAGTCTAGCAGTAACAGTACTGCCACAGATACTTAGTCTAGCAGTAACAACAGTACTGCCAGAGATACTTAGTCTAGCAGTAACAATAGTACTGCCACAGATACTTAGTCTAGCAGTAACAGTACTGCCACAGATACTTAGTCTAGTAGTAACAACAGTACTGCCAGAGATACTTAGTCTAGCAGTAACAATAGTACTGCCACAGATACTTAGTCTAGCAGTAACAACAGTACTGCCAGAGATACTTAGTCTAGCAGTAACAACAGTACTGCCATAGATACTTAGTCTAGCAGTAACAACAGTACTGCCACAGATACTTAGTCTAGCAGTAACAACAGTACTGCCACAGATACTTAGTCTAGCAGTAACAACAGTAGTGCCACAGATACTTAGTCTAGCAGTAACAACAGTACTGCCATAGATACTTAGTCTAGCAGTAACAACAGTACTGCCATAGATACTTAGTCTAGCAGTAACAACAGTACTGCCACAGATACTTAGTCTAGCAGTAACAACAGTACTGCCACAGATACTTAGTCTAGCAGTAACAACAGTACTGCCACAGATACTTAGTCTAGCAGTAACAACAGTACTGCCACAGATACTTAGTCTAGCAGTAACAACAGTAGTGCCACAGATACTTAGTCTAGCAATAACAACAGTACTGCCACAGATACTTAGTCTAGCAATAACAACAGTACTGTCAGAGATACTTAATCTAGCAATAACAACAGTACTGCCAGAGATACTTAGTCTAGTAGTAACAACAGTACTGCCACATATACTTAGTCTAGCAGTAACAACAGTACTGCCACAGATACTTAGTCTAGCAGTAACAGTACTGCCAGAGATACTTAGTCTAGTAGTAACAACAGTACTGCCAGAGATACTTAGTCTAGCAGTAACAACAGTACTGCCAGAGATACTTAGTCTAGCAGTAACAACAGTACTGCCAGAGATACTTAGTCTAGCAGTAACAACAGTACTGCCAGAGATACTTAGTCTAGCAGTAACAACAGTACTGCCAGAGATACTTAGTCTAGCAGTAACAACAGTAGTGCCACAGATACTTAGTCTAGCAATAACAACAGTACTGCCAGAGATACTTAGTCTAGCAATAACAACAGTAGTGCCACAGATACTTAGTCTAGCAATAACAACAGTAGTGCCACAGATACTTAGTCTAGCAATAACAACAGTACTGCCAGAGATACTTAGTCTAGCAGTAACAACAGTACTGCCAGAGATACTTAGTCTAGCAGTAACAACATTACTGCCACAGATACTTAGTCTAGCAATAACAACAGTAGTGCCACAGATACTTAGTCTAGCAATAACAACAGTACTGCCAGAGATACTTAATCTAGCAATAACAACAGTAGTGCCACAGATACTTAGTCTAGCAATAACAACAGTACTGCCAGAGATACTTAGTCTAGCAGTAACAACAGTAGTGCCAGATATACTTAGTCTAGCAGTAACAACAGTAGTGCCAGATATACTTAGTCTAGCAGTAACAACAGTAGTGCCAGATATACTTAGTCTAGCAGTAACAACAGTAGTGCCAGAGATACTTAGTCTAGCAGTAACATCTGACAATCTACTGACCTTGTTACTTTCTCCACAGGTATGTTTAACTTGACACATTTCATTATGATGGATAATGGATCTGTTAGTTCCCATGTAATATAAAGTTGAGACGTAAGTAGATTTTCTGGATACGTTCCCTCCCTCTCTCTTTCCCCTCCCTTCCCCTCTCTTTCCCCTCCCTACCAAACTCTCTTCCCTCCCTCCCCCCCACTCACCTCTCTCCCTTCCCTCTCCCCTCCCTCCCGTGTATTATTTTATATTGCACGCTGCAGTCATCAATCAATATAATTTTCAATCTATAAAATATTTAGAAAACCTTTTATGTTGAGTGATACAAAACTGAACATCACAGGCTAATTAATACCAGTGGTGGTGCCTAGAATGACAGTGGTGGTGGTGCCTAGAATGACAGTGGTTTTGGTGGTGCCTGGCATGACTGAGGCGGTGATGCCTGACATATTGAAAGAGAATCTTCACTAATGGAATATTAAGACTTATAATCGCCAGGACACAGCACCGTCACAGTGCACCAACACCGTCACAGTGCACCAACACCGTCACAGTGCACCAACACCGTCACAGTGCACCAGCACCGCTACAGTGCGCCAGCACCGTCACACTCCACAGTGGCTGGAACAAAACAGTAACTGCAACAATTCACAACTTATCCACAGTGAACACAGACGCATGTTGAACAAATCTTCACAGGAGGCTGTTTCGCTCTCAGGGGGGCTGTTTTTGTGCGCTGTTTTGCTCAGAGCTTTTTAATACGCCGTTTCGCCCAAGGAGAGCAAACCAGTGAACCTTCCACCAACCGTCACACACTCCACCTGGAAGTGTGGATCGTTACCAGTGTGGACAGTACGCCTTCCACACACAACACCACCAGTGCAACGTCACAACACCACCAGTGCAACATCACATACTACCAGGTAACATCAAACACAACAAAGCAGCATAAACATCATAGGGCATCATGCAGCGTCACAATGAAACACAGCAACAGGCAACATCAATGTGCGCAACATGCAGCGTCACAATGAAACACAGCAACAGGCAACATCAACGTGCAACATCAAACATCATAGAGTAACATAGCATTACAATGAAACATATAGCAACAGGCAACATCAACGTGCAACATCAAACAGCATAGAGTAACATAGCATTACAATGAAACATATAGCACCAGGCAACATGCAACACAAAGCAGCAATAATATGCAGGAGAGTGTAAAAGAGACACAGTGAGCCTGATAACCGGGCCGGATAAGACTTAACAGGCCGCTACCAAGAGTTTAAGTGTTTTATTTATTCTTTGTTGGTAGAAAATGTTCTCTATACATTTTGCAGTTGTGATATCTCTCCTGTTTTGAATGAGTTGTGACCACAGGACAATGTTCTAGACGTGACAGCACGAAGGATCTGACTAGTGCCAGCACGAAGGATCTGACTAGTGCCAGCACGAAGGATCTGACTAGTGCCAGCACGAAGGATCTGACTAGTGCCAGCACGAAGGATCTGACTAGTGCCAGCACAAAGGATCTGACTAGTGCCAGCACAAAGGATCTGACTAGTGCCAGCACGAAGGATCTGAATAGTGCCAGAATTAGCCGAACTTGTTTGGATTTCTTATAACCTTCTGGTGGTTGCTGCATTCCTCTTATTTTGTTCTCTAAATGATAGCTTATCTGAAATTGTTCTTCCTAACACTTTCATATGTTCCTTTCGTTCTATAAGATAGTCTACCTGGAGGGTATTCCGGGGGTTCAACGCCCCCGCGGCCCGGTCCATGACCAGGCCGCAGGTGGTTCAAGGCATCATCAACCAGGCTGTTACTGCTGGCTGCACATAGTCCATGCCTGCATATTATATAGTGCTCGTATTACATACAGTGCAGTTAGAATTATTTATATATGGGTTATATCCGCTACATGGTTCCAATGATTATGGCCCCTGCGACCCGGTCTCAGACCAGGCATTAAACTTGAAAAAAATAATTCAGAAATAAAAAAAAACTAAGAAAAGCACAGAAAAGTAAAGTGTATAGTGTAAGTAGAGGTTATTAGGATATAACTCGTCTTACGTGTTCAAGAGAAAAAAGAAAAGACCAACAGTCTTGCCAGAGTGCAAAACATTTAAGAACATAAGAAAGAAAGAACACTGCAGCAATACTACTGGCCCATGCGAGGCAGGTCCAAGTCTCCTACCGGCTTAAGCCAATGCCCCAACCTAGTCATGTCAGGTCACATTCACTTAAGGAAGGAGAACAGGCTTCCTTTTCATTTTCCCCACTGGAAAACTAAATGAATATCTGCAATTCATCAATGTTTTAATGAGGTAACTTTTATGCTTGCTTTGCTATCTTCAACACAGCTGTGCCTTGGGGGTACAAATCTTTTTACTCTGCTGGAGGGGGGTAGAATGTGGGGAGGGAGAGATATGGGAGAGGTGAGGGAGAGGGAGAGGGAGAGGGAGAGGGAGAGGGAGAGGGAGAGGGGAGAGGGGGGAGAGAGAAGAGAGAAGAGAGAAAGAAAAGAAGAGAGAAGAAGAGAAGGAAGAGAGAGATAGAGAAAGAGAGAGAGAAAGAAGAAAGAGAGAGAGAAAGAAGAAGAAGAAAGAAAGAGAAAGAGAGAGAGAAGAGAGAGAGAGATAGATGAGAGAGAGGAGAGAGAGAGAGAGAGAGTAGAGAGAAGAGAGAGAGAGAGAGAGATTAAGAAGGAGAGAAAAGAGAGAGAAGGGAGGAGAGAGAGAGAGAGAGAGAGGAGAGAGGGAGAGGAGAGAGGAGAGGGAGAGGAGAGGAGAGGAGGGAGAGAGAGAGAGAGAGAGAGAGAGAGAGAGAGGAGAGAGAGAGAGAGAGAGAGAGAGAGGAGAGAGAGAGAGAGAGAGAGAGAGAGAGAGAGAGAGAGAGAGAGAGAGAGAGAGAGAGAGAAACTTAGGAGGCAGAGCGCAGTGCACCACTAGCCACCCTCTACCCTCATTAAGGTTGACACAGCTGACCCCACTACTAAACCTGCAGCACTACAGTAACACTTAAACCTCTAGCACTACACTAACACTTAAACCTCTAGCACCTCACTAACACTTAAACCTCTAGCACCACACTAACACTTAAACTTCTAGCACCACACTAACACCTGACCATGACACTCTGCTTATGTATATTAAAGATAAAAACAAAAACTGGTGGGTCACAGTGGGAGTGACAGACCCTCCATAATGTTTTCCACAATGTAAACACAAATGAACATTACAAGGAAACCATACTGACAAACCACGGAACGGGTAGGTGTTTGAACCCATGGAGAGTTAGTCCTAAAACTCCAGGCCAGTGTGTAAGCCACTCGGCTTACGCAAGAACCCTCCTTCAGACAAATTTATCAAACAGCTGCTAAGACAGAAATAAATCAATATAACTGGCACTGTTTCCCAACTGAAAAGTGTCCTTGGGATCAAGTCTGAGCTAGAAACTGATATTACAAACTAAATAAAACAATACTGAATGAAATAATTCTAAACGAACTAGCGTGGAGGCTATAAATTAATAAATATATAAGAAATCAACATAACTGGAACAGTCAAACCCCGAAAGTGTTCACAAGTCACGTATCAGATATGAGATCAATGAGAAAAGCAGAATAATACAATCATACATTTACCTTTGATATACCTTGACCATGACCATTATCAACGTTCAGTTATCTTGCATTTTCATTCTACAAATAACTGGTATGTAATGAAGACAAGTACATATGTAACGCATTAGTATCTTTTTTCCCCCAAGACATTTCCCCATCCAAAAGTTTTTCCAATTCAATACACAGGATTTAAACCCAAGTAGTTCAACAGTCTTAATAAAAGTGTCCAGTCTCGTAGCTTGAATCAACCACAAGACTGACTCAACACTGACGACCTCAGTATCTACTGTCTCCAGTTTATATGCTCTGTATTGAATTAAAAAAAAATAATGGTGAAACGTCTTCAATACTTATATCTGAATAATCTATCTTCAATTTCTTTAAAGGGTTAGTGATGAGGTGCTCGTAGCAGCAACAGTGTTGAGTAGATGAGACACCTGGCTGCGGGAACAATGATCTTTGGAATCATCAGCTGACATACACATGCATGTCAACAAGTGTGAATACCAAGAGTCTGGTAAAGCAGTAAGATACCTAGTAAGTGTCGGCTATCTTTATTGTGGAAACATTTCGCTTACACAGTAGGCTTCTTCAGTCGAATAAAGAGGTGACAGCGAAACGTTTCGGAAATAAAGATAGCCAGTTGTTGCATATGTGTCTTACTCATCAACCTGCCAGTGTTGTATACAATTATTATTATTATTATACATGAGTGTGGTATTCACCACAGCCACCAACCACTACCAATCACCACTACTGACAACCAATTCAAACGTTAAAACTGTTCAAACATATAAATAAACAATTACGGAAACATTCAAAATTTGCGAAACCTGTCAGGAAGGGAAAAAAAAAATCCCAATTCAGGAAAGTGTCAGACGTGCTTCTCCGCTGCCCCATGAAAAATGCATTAACCTGTCAAGGTGTCGGCCAAACTGGAAGACGGAAACACTCCTCCTTACTGGATTTGCCAACAAGATATTCCCAGATTCTAAAATTCACGGAAATTTATGAAAAGACTTCACCCCTATTGAGAACGACTCGCTATTGTTGTGGGAATTGTGGTGTAAACTATCACTAATTTCAGCACAACTGTCCCCTCAGACTTTACTGACAATCTGAAATACAGAGAAGACAACTGTACACGTGAACAGTTAGCAAACACACGTTAAGGGAAAACAATGAAAGTGGACACGACCAGCACATCAGACACAGGTGAACGACCAGCACATCAGACACAGGTGAACGACTAGTACATCAGACACAGGTGAACGACCAGTACATCAGACACAGGTGAACAACGACCAGTACACCAGACACAGGTGAACAACGACCAGTACACCAGACACAGGTGAACGACCAGTACATCAGACACAGGTGAACGACCAGCACATCAGACACAGGTGAACGACCAGTACATCAGACACAGGTGAACAACCAGTACACCAGACACAGGTGAACAACGACCAGCACATCAGACACAGGTGAACGACCAGCACATCAGACACAGGTGAACGACCAGTACATCAGACACAGGTGAACGACCAGTACACCAGACACAGGTGAACGACCAGTACATCAGACACAGGTGAACGACCAGTACATCAGACACAGGTGAACGACCAGTACATCAGACACAGGTGAACGACCAGCACATCAGACACAGGTGAACGACCAGCACATCAGACACAGGTGAACGACCAGCACATCAGACACAGGTGAACGACCAGTACATCAGACACAGGTGAACGACCAGTACACCAGACACAGGTGAACGACCAGTACATCAGACACAGGTGAACAACGACCAGTACATCAGACACAGGTGAACAACGACCAGTACACCAGACACAGGTGAACAACGACCAGTACATCAGACACAGGTGAACGACCAGTACATCAGACACAGGTGAACGACCAGTACACCAGACACAGGTGAACAACGACCAGTACATCAGACACAGGTGAACAACCAGTACACTAGACACAGGTGAACAACGACCAGTACATCAGACACAGGTGAACGACCAGTACATCAGACACAGGTGAACGACCAGTACATCAGACACAGGTGAACGACCAGTACATCAGACACAGGTGAACGACCAGTACATCAGACACAGGTGAACGACCAGTACACCAGACACAGGTGAACGACCAGTACATCAGACACAGGTGAACGACCAGTACACCAGACACAGGTGAACAACGATCAGTACATCAGACACAGGTGAACGACCAGTACATCAGACACAGGTGAACGACCAGTACACCAGACACAGGTGAACGACCAGTACACCAGACACAGGTGAACGACCAGTACATCAGACACAGGTGAACGACCAGCACATCAGACACAGGTGAACGACCAGTACACCAGACACGTGAACGACCAGTACACCAGACACAGGTGAACGACCAGTATATCAGACACAGGTGAACGACCAGTACATCATACACAGGTGAACGACCAGCACATCAGACACAGGTGAACCAGTACATCAGACACAGGTGAACGACCAGTACATCAGACACAGGTGAACGACCAGTACACCAGACACAGGTGAACGACCAGTACATCAGACACAGGTGAACGACCAGTACATCAGACACAGGTGAACGACCAGTACATCAGACACAGGTGAACGACCAGCACATCAGACACAGGTGAACGACCAGTACACCAGACACAGGTGAACGACCAGTACATCAGACACAGGTGAACGACCAGTACATCAGACACAGGTGAACGACCAGCACATCAGACACAGGTGAACGACCAGCACACCAGACACAGGTGAACGACCAGTACATCAGACACAGGTGAACGACCAGTACATCAGACACAGGTGAACGACCAGTACACCAGACACAGGTGAACGACCAGTACATCAGACACAGGTGAACGACCAGTACATCAGACACAGGTGAACGACCAGCACATCAGACACAGGTGAACGACCAGCACACCAGACACAGGTGAACGACCAGTACATCAGACACAGGTGAACGACCAGTACATCAGACACAGGTGAACGACCAGTACATCAGACACAGGTGAACAACGACCAGTACATCAGACACAGGTGAACGACCAGTACATCAGACACAGGTGAACGACCAGTACATCAGACACAGGTGAACGACCAGTACATCAGACACAGGTGAACGACCAGTACATCAGACACAGGTGAACGACCAGTACATCAGACACAGGTGAACGACCTGTACATCAGACACAGGTGAACGACCAGTACATCACACAGGTGAACGACCAGTACATCACACAGGTGAGCGACCAGTACATCAGACACAGGTGAACGACCAGTACATCACACAGGTGAACGACCAGTACATCACACAGGTGAACGACCAGTACATCAGACACAGGTGAACGACCAGTACATCAGACACAGGTGAACGACCAGTACATCACACAGGTGAACGACCAGTACATCACACAGGTGAACGACCAGTACATCACACAGGTGAACGACCAGTACATCAAACACAGGTGAACGACCAGTACATCAAACACAGGTGAACGACCAGTACATCAGACAGGTGAACGTCAGAACAAAGACACAAACACAGACACTAACAACACAAAATGCAAATACATAAGGTACGCCATAAAGAAACCACCACCCACTTCTACAATTAAATCTGCTGAAAACTCAAAAGACATAAAAAAAATGAACACAGATGCGGAGAGTTAGCTTATAGAAGAAGCATGCATAGAATACAAATAAGAAGAGAGGTACACACACACACCTTTGTGCAACGGGTGAACCGGGAAGAACAGGTGTTACAATTAAATGAATCAACTATCAACACACCATCCCCTCCCCCCCCCCTCTCTCTCTCTCTCATCGTCGTCAGACAAGAGTTCACCTACCTAAATCTTTTTTTTTTTCTACTGACCAAGTGAAGCCTCTCCTCTCCTGGTACTCCAGTACCCTCCGCGCGTGCGTGTGCGGGGGGGGGGCGCTTAACTATTTGTGGTTGCAAGAGTCGATTTACAGCTCCTGGCCCCGCCTCTTCACTGATCACTACTAGTTCTACTCTCTTCTGCTCCATGAGCTTTATCGTATCTCTTCTTAAAGCTATGTATGGATCCTGCCTCCACTACATCACTCTCCAGATTTTTCCACTCCCTGACAGCTCTATGGCTGAAGAAATACTTCTTAACATCCCTGTGACTCATCTAAGTCTTCAACAATTTCAGTTGTGACCCCTTGTTGTTGTGTCCCATCTCTGGAACATCCTGTACGTATCCACAGTGTCAATTCCTCTCAGTATTTTGTGTGTCGTTATCATGTCCCTACAACTCTCCTGTCATCCAATGTCACCAGGTCGATTTTCCTTAACCTCTCCTCGTAGGACATATCCCCTAGCTCCAGGACTAGTCTTGTTGTAAACCTTTACACTTTCTCTAATTTCTTGACGTGCTTGACGAGGTGTGGGTTCCATACTGGTGCTGCATACTCCAACATGGGCCTGAAGTACACAGTGTACAGTGTCGTGAATGACTCCTTACTTAGATGTCGAAACGCTATTGTCAGGTTTGCCAGGCGCTCGTATGCTGCAGCAGTTATTTGGCTGATGTGCGCCTCACATATGCTCTGTATGATGCTCAACCCAAGATCATTTTCTTTGAGCGAGTTTTGAAGCCTCTGACCTCTTAGGCAACTCTGTGACTGAAGAAACACTTTCTAACATCCCTGTGATTCATCTGAGTCTTCAACTTCCAACTGTGACCCCTTGTTACTGTGTGTGTGTGTGTGTGTGTGTGTGTGTGTGTGTGTAGGTAGGTAGCTAGGTAGAAGTAAAATCTTCAAACCTACGCACCACATAACATTACATATCCTCGCCACATCTGCCACTTCACTTCCCCTTTAACACTTGCTCTCCTCCCACTATGCACATCCCCTCTCCTCTCACACACTGCCTCTACCACCCCTTTCCCCCACGGCACACACCCTCCCTTCCGAACACTCCTCATCCTCCCACAAATCCGTTCCTACATCCCCCACACTCCCTCTCACCCTCAATTCTTCCCACACATCCCCTCCCATCATTCTCTCTTCCAACAAACCCGCTCCTTCCCCTCCCTGTCCCCTATTACCTCTCCCTCCCACTCCTTGCCATTTTCTCACTTAGCTGTATGTAACTGCGCATTTATAAGAACACACACACAGAGTTTTTAAGAATAATCTTCAGCATCTTAAACCTCAACGTTTCTGGTCCCCCATGTGTCTGCAGGTTTTCTTAGTCCCCCATGACAATTAACTTTGTCCTACCCATATGAGCCCTTTTGGCCACTTTAGCTTTCGTAAGCACCATTACTCCATTGCTGTGACTGTACTTTTGTCTTGGTACCTTGCTTTACCACGGCAGGTGGTACATCACTGTTATCACCACCTAGGAACCCTCCTTCTCCACTTGTAGCTCAACTATGAAATCAAAGCACAAAACCACATGATCACTAGCTCCAAGGGGCCTTTCGTATGTGATATCCTCGATGTTCGAACTACTCAAGGTGAATACTAGGTCCAGTCTTGCTGGATCATCCTCACCTCTCTCTCTGGTAGTGGAAGTTTAATGACTAACGGATTTTTTTAAAATATGTACGTTTGACTGTGTCAATCATTGTTTGTATATATATATATATATATATATATATATATATATATATATATATATATATATATATATATATATATACAATAGTTTATAGGCACACTGATTAATTTTACTGTTTTAAAAAATAGCTTCTCTTGATGCTATTATTCCCCGCACTCTTCAATATTACTGGCGGCTAATATTCACACCATCTTTCCTCATCTACTTAAACTAAACAAATTTGTTTCATACATCACACGTGCTTATCTCTGCTAACCTTAGTACCTTATATTTGTGTCCCTCGTCGTCAAGTCATGGGCTTATCAGTCGCCAGGTAATACATGTGAGTGCTCTCTACTATTGTCTGCTAGAAGCTGCTGTTGTCAGCTTTAATATCAGAAAATCGTTATTAACACATATACCAGCAATAATAGGCAAACGTAATACTACATTAAGTCTTCACTAACTACCACAAGCTGAGTCTTCTTCACCACCTACCACAAGCTGAGTCTTCTTCACCACCTACCACAAGCTGAGTCTTCTTCACCACCTACCACAAGCTGAGTCTCCTTCACCACCTACCACAAGCTGAGTCTCCTTCACCACCTACCACAAGCTGAGTCTTCTTCACCACCTACCACAAGCTGAGTCTCCTTCACCACCTACCACAAGCTGAGTCTCCTTCACCACCTACCACAAGCTGAGTCTCCTTCACCACCTACCACAAACTGAGTCTCCTTCACCACATACCACAAGCTGAGTCTTCTTCACTGCCTACCACAAGCTGAGTCTCCTTCACCACCTACCACAAGCTGAGTCTCCTTCACCACCTACCACAAGCTGAGTCTCCTTCACCACCTACCACAAGCTGAGTCTCCTCCACCACCTACCACAAGCTGAGTCTCCTCCACCACCTACCACAAGCTGAGTCTCCTCACCACCTACCACAAGCTCAGTCTCTTCACTGCCTACCACAAGCTCAGTCTTCTTCACTGCCTACCACAAGCTGAGTCTCTTCACCACCTACCACAAGCTCAGTCTTTTCACCACCTACCACAAGCTCAGTCTTCTTCACCACCTACCACAAGCTGAGTCTCCATCACCTACCATAAGCTGAGTCTCCTTCACTACCTACCACAAGCTGAGTCTCCTTCACTACCTACCACAAGCTGAGTCTCCTTCACCACCTACCACAAGCTGGGTCTCCTTCACCACCTACCACAAGCTGAGTCTCCTTCACCACCTACCACAAGCTGAGTCTCCTTCACCACCTACCACAAGCTGGGTCTTCTTCACCACCTACCACAAGCTGAGTCTCTTCACCACCTACCACAAGCTGAGTCTCCTTCACCACCTACCACAAGCTGAGTCTCCTTCACCACCTACCACAAGCTGAGTCTCCTTCACCACCTACCACAAGCTGAGTCTCCTTCACCACCTACCACAAGCTGAGTCTCCTTCACCACCTACCACAAGCTGAGTCTCCTCCACCTAGCCCTCCACCACAAGTTGAGTTTCCTTCATCACCTACCACAAGCTGAGTCTCCTCCACCACCTACCACAATCTGAGTCTCCTTCACCACCTACCACAAGCTGAGTCTCCTCCACCACCTACCACAAGCTGAGTCTCCTTCACCACCTACCACAAGCTCAGTCTCCTTCACCACCTACCACAAGCTGAGTCTCCTTCACCCCCTACCACAAGCTGAGTCTTCTTCATCACCTACCACAAGCTGAGTCTTCTTCACCACCTACCACAAGCTGAGTCTCCTTCACCACCTACCACAAGCTGAGTCTCCATCACCTACCACAAGCTGAGTCTCCATCACCTACCACAAGCTGAGTCTCCATCACCTACCACAAGCTGAGTCTCCATCACCTACCACAAGCTGAGTCTCCATCACCTACCACAAGCTGTGTCTTCTTCACCACCTACCATAAGCTGTGTCTTCTTCATCACCTACCACAAGCTGTGTCTTCTTCACCACCTACCACAAGCTGAGTCTCCATCACCTACCACAAGCTGAGTCTCCATCACCTACCAAAAGCTGAGTCTCCATCACCTACCAAAATCTGAGTCTCCATCACCTACCACAAGCTGAGTCTTCTTCATCACCTACCACAAGCTGAGTCTCCATCACCTACCACAAGCTGTGTCTTCTTCACCACCTACGAGTAGCCTCCAACACTAGTAATACATTGACACTTCTGTTATCTAGTAACTCAGTAATAAGAGGCCGACGTCTTGTTAAGCACTAATCATTAAATTAAAAATAATCGCTGACTGTACTGAGGATTGATTACTTAGCCATTGTTAACATAATGTGGTGGAGATTTCGACCAGATACTCCCCGAGTTAACACCAGAGCCTGAAAGTGATATTACTGCATCAGCGGTTACTGTACAGTAAGTTAACAGACCAAACATTTGTTAGACATCTTGAGTTTAAGAGACCACTATTGTGTACCATCAACTTGCCCTTAAATTGGACACCCAAGTTGTGGATATATCGGGTTCAATGTAAGCATTATGCAATTTAGACCTAAAAAATAAGGATATATAAAACTGTCAAAAAATGATAATATATTAATAAAGTTTTTGTGGCTGCTATCACATGCTAACATCACTGGGAAGAAGGACGCTGATGAATTAGTAGAAAAAAAAGGAGCACAACAAGAAAATAGTCAATAGTGAACCATAAATAACAAAAAAAGGCATAATACCGTGACTGTAATAATACACAAATATCCCACACATAGAAGAGAGAGGAGCTTACGACGACGTTTCGGCCCGACTTGGACCATTTACAAAGTCACACTAACAAAAAGAAGAGAAGGAGGGAGTATATAGAGAGGCCAGCAGACAGCGACGGGAACAAGAGAGGAAGTGGTGGAGGAGTAATAGTAGTAGTAGTGGTAGTGAATAGTGAACCAGTATATTACAATATGACTACGTTTGATAAAATGTGTAAGAAAGGTAGCAATAAGATAGTGGCCAGGACTAGTTACCTGTATATGTGGCGGGTTGGTGTAGCAACATATTTACAAATAATAGCACCACCGACAAAACAAACTAAAAACACCTCAGAAAGTAATATATTTCGTTAATGATAAACAATACTAAGGTGGATGAAATTAAGGTAAATTATATTACGTTAATATTAGCATCGCTGAATTCGGTTATAAATTTAGTTTTAATGCAAAATTAACCATTTGTGTAATACGTTAATTCACAAAGATATGAATGTGTAAGATAATTTGTTGAAAAGTATGTAATTTTGTGGGAGTTTTGCGAGTGTAGCTATAAAGCCTAACAAGCGTGCCAACTGCAGATATAAGAAGCTACGGACAACCTTGGTGGCATCGGTGATGTGTTGCGTAAATGCCTAGCAGGATGTGTTGCGTCACACGGGGTAAACGTCCCACATAGATGTGCGAAGTGACTGGCAGCAGCTCACACTCAGGTTCTCCCACAAACATGTATAAATTAGACGCACCACATGTGCGTTGCTACACTATCACATGGAATAGTGTGCTAGAGTACACCTGTACTCAATTTTCTTAAAACACGAGGGTATTACTAATAGAGCAGTCATCATGATGGATCCCAGACAAGGTCCAGGTGTCGCATGTTTATTTCATCGAGTTCCTGATCAACCAGATTGTGTTGCATGTTTGGAACTCTTCATGATTAAGACACATGGGTAACAGTTAAGTATCTATTACTGAAACGTTTCGCCTACACAGTAGGCTTCATCAGTCAAATACAAAGGCAGCAGGTGTAGTAGTGAAATGAAGGTGATGCAATCAGTCCGTCAACCTTGGGGAAAAGATGTTTGAGGTGGTCAGTCCCTCAGCCTGGAGAGGAGTTCAGCTCCATGGTCTGGAACGATAACGTTCCAGGCTGAGGGACTGACCACCTCAAACACTTTTTTCCCAAGGTTGATGGACTGATCACATCACCTTCATTTCATTACTACACCTGCTGCCTTTGTATCTGACTGATGAAGCTTACTGTGTAGGCGAAACGTTTCACTAATAAAGATACATAACTGTTGCACACGTGTCTTAATCAACAACTTGTCGGTATTTTATACCATTTTCAACATGCTTGGAACTGCCAGCAGGGAGCACAAAATCTCGCCGATCGGCCTGGTCTAAGACTGCGCTCGTGAGGACAACGCTCCCTTAAACTATCTTTCATGTAGACACGTCTCTCGTCATGGACTAAAGACCCACTACCTAAGTAAACCTAGGTGTCAACTGTGATGAGGCTGAACCATCAAGTACCAAATACATAAAAATGTACAACGCCACAATAACATAACATCACTGTCAAAAATGTAAGTAACTGGCATTAACATGCAAGTTCCGTAAAGCTGCATCCCATCTGAGACAATACACACTTTATAGCACTTTATTGAAAAAGACGTTTCGTCCACCTGATGTACGAAACATCTCAACAAAATGCCATAAACAGCACAGTGTCTTAGTACCATACTTGTGTATTCTACCATTGGCCTGATCAAGCCCCAGAAACAACAACTTGGAGAATCAATTAAAACTCACAGGCCAGTCTTGGGTTCAACCCCCACCTGTTCTGTGACTGGTTTCTTCTCACAATTTCATGAGTCATGGCGCTTTTGATTTTCTTCCCTCAAATATCATTTATATTAATTTACCTTTAAACAAACCTATAAAAATATATGTCTAACAACAAATGAGAAAATTAAAAAGAAAATGGAAACGATGTATTAGGCTACGACTTGGCCGAGAAAAAAATGGGGAAACGTTGAATTCTGAACGTGGACGAGGCTGGCCCATGTGATGTAGGTCATCTGTGCTTGTGAGGTTAAAAGGTTGACCTAACCAATTAGTGTAAATTGTCACACCTTGCCTTGGCAGGAAAGCGTAATACTGTTGAAGAATCTTGGCGCCGATCGTCTCAGGTATCATTGTTCGAGAAGTCTACCCTTGGTGTGATAACTGTAGGCGTCAGGTCTTAACACACGTGATGTGCGCCTCATGGGGGTGAACTAAACCTGGAATTTAGGGGGGGTGTTTTAAGGACTATATAAGATCTGGGAAATAGCTAGAGAGGAGATTCTGGGGAAGCCTTTGCCTGTGTGCAGAGCGCTGGGCTAGGAGCTGGAGTCTCTGGGGGAGACTTGAGGTTCTGCTCTAGCTGGAAGCAGAGAGCTCTGGAGAGAGCTGTCGCCAGGGTGGGTCTTGGGACCCGTGGCTAGTGTGTGACTGAGTTCCTGAGGTTAACTGTCCTACTGAACTTATATTGTAAGTTATATTCAGTTTTGTCAGTTAATTGTAACCCTTGTCTCACGGCTTTTATACAATCCCCAGTCATCTAAATCCAACAGTGTTCTCCTGTTCCCACATATATTATTGTACAAGGACTTAATAATAAACTGTGTTTGAGTAGAATATTAATATTCACTGTCCCCGTTATTTATTTATTTCAATTTATTATTTTATTTCAAGTATTGAGGTGGAGTGAGTAGTGTGGTGGTAATGAGAGGTGGTGGTGAGTGACCACACATTGCTTACCGCTCCTGTCACTCACTTGTCACATTACCTACCTACCTCCTTCCCTCCCACTCCTCCCTTTTATTCCCTTATTCCGCATCTTCTTGATTCGCCAGTACTCTTCCGGCCCGGGCCTTTTCTAAGTGGTCTGTACTAGGGATGTATCGGATGTGAAAATTTAGATATCCGGGATGCGGATGTGTATACGGATGTCTTACTCATTTTACGGATGCGGATGTAAGAAATTGTGAGGATCTTCCGCGGATTTCGGATGCGGATGTATATGCGGATATCTGTTTGCTGTGAAATACGGATGCGGATACGGATGTAAGAAATTGTGCGGATGTTCCGCGGATGCGAATGCGAATATCCGATACATCACTATTACCCGGATTCCCTTACTCCCCTATATTACATCCGGGAGTAGTAAGACTCTCGAAACTCATCAAATGTATCCTCCTGGATCCGAGAATGGCTTCATTGTCTATTAAACAAGATGGAATACACCGTACTCGTACCTTATTCAATATGATAGTTACACAGTGGGAACTAAAGCTAGCTAGGTTTCCCCTGCCACACTCCACCTCGCAGGATGGTGCTCATACGAGGTGTTGAAATCTGTCACTTTGAGGATATCAACAAGCATTAAAGCAAGGGCAGGGGGAGTGTACCTTAGGTAGTATTGAGCTTTGAAATGAGCTGAGGTAGACAGGTAGTCGAGATACAATAACAATTCTTAATCTTTAAATTCAATGACAGATCAATTAGGCTGTCATAGATATGTGGAAAAGCGGGCCGCCGGCAGTAACAGCCTGGCAAACACAAGACAAGCATGGCTTTGGGTGGGGATGCGGGAGTTGAAAAAAATCGAAACCCATGATATATATTATATATATATATATATATATATATATATATATATATATATATATATATATATATATATATATATATATATATATATATATATATATATATATATATATATATATATATATATATATATAGTATATATAATATAATATATATATATAGTATATATAATAATATATATATATATAGTATATATAAAAATATATATATATATAGTATATATAATAATATATATATATATATAGTATATATAATAATATATATATATATATATATAATAATATATATATATATATATATATAATAATATTTTTTTTTTTTTTTTATTAACACATCGGCCGATTCCCACCAAGGCAGGGTGGCCCGAAAAGAAAAACTTTCATCATCATTCACTCCATCACTGTCTTGCCAGAGGGTGCTTTACACTACAGTTATAAAACTGCAACATTTACACCCCTCCTTCAGAGTGCCGGCACTGTACTTCCCATCTCCAGA